>JABWTJ010000519.1:292764-576800 GCA_016801875.1 Solanum sitiens
CCTCTCCACGGCCTCTCGCCACTGTGCCTCTCGAGCTACAAGCCCAGTGGGCTGGCTCAGACGTTTTTGTCTTGCCGGTGTGGTGTTGGTTGGCAGTCGTTCTCTAGTTTTTCACCATCTGTGAAATAGAGTGAAGATGGTCAGATACCAATTTTTATCACCTAGATACCAATTGGATTCAAGTAATAGCACGAAAGAAAGAAAGAAAGAATGGAATTTTCCTAAAGTCTTATAGCCTCTCAAAGAAAAGTAAAGGCGTCCCCCTACCGTTCTTTAGGACTCTACTAGACTCGTTCTTGTGTGATGAGACCAACGAACCTAATGCTCTGATACCAAGTTTGTCACGACCCAAAATCGAGCCGCGAGTGGCACCCACACTTATCCTACTATGTGAGCGAACCAACCAATCTAAAACCCCAACATATTGAACAAAATACAAAGCGGAAGACTTAAAACTCATTAACGAAAACAACTAAATAACTTCAAAATTTGTAAACTCATTATCCCAAAATCTGGAAGTCATCATCACAAGAACATCTATCCTCAAGTTACAAATCTAGAAGTATCTAAGAAGCTAAAATAAATAAAAGGCTAGTCCATGCCGGAAGTTCAAGGCATCAAGACATTGAAGAGAAGATCCAGTCCAAGCTAGAAGCATTAGCTCACCCTGAAATCCGGTGTAGTGACGACTGGCTAGAAGTGCTGCTGAGTTGAAGACGACGGTACGTTTGCTGCATTCCCCAAATAACAAAGAAAGAAACAACAAGTAGGGGGTCAGTACAAAACACAAGTACTGAGTAGGTATCATCGGCCAACTCAAAATAGAAAACAGTATATATCAGTTCATATCATAAATCAACTACAATACTCAACATGTAGCAACAAGTACTATAATCATCAATAAGTACTACCAAGTTCATCCATGAGGACTCAAGCCTCAATACCACACTCATTTTGGAAATTAGGTTCATTACATTGAGTATATTAACATCTCTCAAGATTCAGTATCTTTCTTCCTCTTGTGTCGGTACGTGGACCTCCAATCCCCTACTACTAGTGTCGGTTACGTGACACTCCGATCCCCTAATTCTAGTGTCGGTTCGTGACACCCGATCCCCTAATTAATAGTGTCGGTACGTGAACACTCGATCCCCTTAATGTCTACGTGTCGGTTCGTGACCCGATCCCCTAATACTATGTGTCGGTACGTGACACTCCGATCCCCTAATTCTACGTGTCAGTTCGTGACACCCGATCCCTTAATACTATGTGTCGGAACGTGACACTCCGATCCACTAACATCATTCTATCAATTCATCAAGCGTTCTCTTACACCAAGGCATCATCAATCTCATTACTTTAGTTCATCAAGCCTTCTTTTATACCAAGGCATCATCAATAACAAGGTAAATTAGGGTTTCTTCAAGATTTTGGATTCAAAAGCTTCATTATGCTTATTTTATCACAATCACATAATCACATTCATGCAAGCAAACAATTAAGCATATAGAAGGGTTTACAATACTACCAATACATATCATTCGCTATTAAGAGTTTACTACAAATAGTATCAAAAACCATAACCTACCTTCACCGAGGATTCGTGATCAAGCAAGCAATCTCTCAAAGCTTTTTGTTTCCTCTTCGTTTGTCTCTCTCTATCGATCGTTCCTCTCTCTCCTTGTTCTTTCTATTTTTCTTCTTCAAAACCCTCTTTCTTTTACCCTAATTAGCATATAATTAAGTATAAAAGATGAGGAATTAACCCACTAATTAACTCAACGTTATCTCCTTTACACCCCCAAGAATTTGAGTTATTAATATTAACCCACAAAATTCATAATTATAGCAGGAATAGTCCAAAACGCCCCTTTAAAACTTACCCAGAAATCCGACCCAGACTGGGATTACGCAACCTGTGATGGCCCGTCGTGCCTGCGACGGTCCGTCCTGCAGGTTCGTCACAACCTTCAGAGACTCAATTTCCTTGATGAGTTTGAGACGGTCCGTCGTGCCTACGACGGTCCGTCCTGCACTTCCGTCACGACGGACAGAGAATTGCTCCCAGTACCCAATTCTCAAGAGTTGAAGTGTTTTGAAACGGAACCTCACAACGGTCCGTCGTGTCTGTGACGGTCCGTCCTGCAGGTCCGTCACAGAGTTCAGAGAGTCGATTTCAGCACTCAAATATAAGAATTCCAAGTGTTATGGAACGAGACACCCTCGACGGTCCGTCATGCCCATGACGGTCCGTCGTGGGATCCGTCGTCTCAGACAGTTTTTCCCAGAAATAAAATCTGCTGCTCAAAACGACTAAGCAGGTCGTTACATATATTTAAGACTGTAAATTGTAATATTGGACCCGTTTATGGGCTTGTTCATTGGGAAGCATCAATAAGAAATGTTTGATTACCTTTCTGTCTCTACACTAAATTAAAATATTATAAAGTATTTATAAATTAATTAATTATTAACTGCTAGTCGCTAGACCAACACAAAAGTTAATTTTTTATTCATTAGTTATGAGTTACACCTCCTCTAATATGACTTTTAAGCATTTTCAGTTTTCTAAACTTCAAGATATTTTTAATTTTCTAAGCTTCAAGATATTTTCCAATTTTCTAGACGTATATTTAATTAAATTATATTGAATAGTACAGCAAATGCATAGAATCTCTTTGGTTAGGAATATAAATAGCTAGCTTTATTAAAGCCATATATATTGTAATATATTATCATTTGTTTATTTTATCCTTTCGATATAGTTTTCGATACTTCTTGTATTTGTTTTTCATTAATATATATCATTTTTAAAAAAAAATTTGCTAGTTATTAATTCTTATTTAATTTTCTTCTATTTCACGTTTTTACCTTACAATTTTAAATTCTTGACTTTTCATTCACATCATCAGGTAAGTAATAGGTACGATGTTCGTTTCACAAAAAAATTAATGTAATCATTTGAAAATGGTGATATGTATGACCTTTTTAGTAGTATAAATGATATAGACATTAGATTCATACAAAATTATTATTTCTTTGAGTGGATGCTTTTTTGAAGATGTACACCCAATATTTTTAAATAAGATATTTAAAATATTTCAACCATTTAATTATATCAAGTTTCTTGTTCCTGAGTATAAGATCGATTATATTATATTCCGTAATATGATTATATTTAAATAATTTAGTTAATATTTTCCATTCAAATTTATATATGAAAGGACTCGTAATCTTGAATCAAAAAAAGAAAGTTGTACGTGCAATTGGATTTTTATATATCGATTAAATTTTCTAATGTCACTAATTATTAGCTATCTATATCACAAATAAATACTAATTTTAAGTGTATCCCATGAAATTGACAGTGCTACATTATCCGCCTTAAAGAAACATATACTTACCAGTATTTGTACAACATGAAATTCGACTTTTATTCAGCAACAACTTTTTGATATGCATATGGCTATAAAAAGGAGGTTACAGTTTCTTACACAAGATACATACTTTAAGATGTGTGGAACACTTGCAAACATAATCAACGTTACTTATATCATAGATAGACTATTTATTCTAGAAATATTTAAAAACAAACGGACATGTTGTACTAAGCATATAAGATATATTAGAACTATATAAGAAAATATCACACATACCAATTCAATTGATTTGTTTAACTACAAACAATTATACTTCTCTTTTAAAATCTAGTTACTCAATATTACTTGCATTTTTTAGTAGCATCTATATCATTTATTTATTTTTGTATTAATTAACTCAGAACACATATGCAACGCACGTGCCTAGAGACTAGTTATGTTTAAATTTATGTCACTTTGTCTTTGTGGGTAGATACTTTACTTTTAGGGAAAAGACATAAATTCCCCCCTGAACTTAAATTAAAAAGTCAGTTACACGCTTAAACTATCACAACGACCTATTACACACCTATATTACTAAAAAGTGAATTTATTTACTACCTTCGATCTATAGTACCACTCTCACAATGGAAATTATATCTCACTTGCGCCACATTAATGACATCTCACTGCCACATCATATGCCATGTCAGATTTCAAATAAAATTATCCATGTCATTTAATTATTTCTTCTTCCATGAATACCACCATGAAAGAACTAACATTGTCATCATATTAATTCCAAATCTATATATTTCTCCATAAAAACCTTCTCTTTTTTCTAGTGCAACAAGAGAATATGAAATAACTCAACAAGAATTCTTTGAAACAAACCGTTCACCATCATATAACAAAACAATCACTTTCCACATATCTAAAACTAAGCAAAAATGGAAAAGAAAATAAAAACAAATCTCTTCAGCTAAATAAATCTACAGAGGTAAAATTACAACTCTTAAAATTGTCACGATTTAAAAATTCTTAAGTTGCAGCATTTTTGTAAGCTTTGCAAGCTCTTGTCTCACCAAACCAATCATAAATTTCACCATCTACTAATAAACCCACCATGGAAATCACGCTATCACATTTTTCCCACAAAAATTACAAATATATCATAAAATTCAATATTTACCTACAAATCTGTATATTATTTTCTTTAAATCAATCATCAATTTTATCAATCACCAACAAAATCGAAGAGTAGAGTCGGAAATTATGAAAATGATGGAACAAAATAATCAATAAAATAGAATATAATTAGAGATGGGGGTAGAGGATTCAGGTGGATATGGGGTGAGGTGCGGCGGGATGGACGGAAATCAAATTTGGAAAATAATGGGAAAAAAGTGAAGAAGAATAAGAAGAGGGATGTTGTGATGATGAAGAAGAAGAGGAGTAGGAGAGTGGGGTATGGGTAGAAGAACATTTTAATTATTTTTTTATTTTTTTTATTTAACGCGCTTTTTTTTCTTTTTTGTCACGTCAGTTATAGGGGGTAAAAAATTTATTTTTGAATAATAAAGGTGTGTAATAAATCAATGTAATTGTTTAAGCGTGTAACTGACTTTTCGATACAAGTTCAGGGGGAAATTGATGTCTCTTCCCTTACTTTTACTGAGGAGATATTTCATGGAGGGTATATCATGCTTTAATGTGAGGATTTATTTGATCTCAACATTTTTTTCCTCACTTTATGAAATAATATTGCATTTTTTCATATATTTACAACTTTTATATGGTTGGATATACATTTTATTTTGTATTCTCCTTTAAAATCGTTGATTTTGGAGATCATAGAAAAGAAGATAAACAGACGAATACATCTCACATTTACATTTCTAGATTTTTAAATTATAATTTTTCCTTTTCCTCCTTTTCTTCGTAAGAAATATTCTTTCTAATTCAAGTACAAGTATATACATTAATTTCGGTCCGATATATATATATATATATATATATATATATATATATCAACAGCCGAAAAGTTGTTAAACAAAGTAAATTATAAATATTCTTTTATTTCTTCGTAACTTTCCATATTAAAGTAGGGTATACAAAGTTATCAACTTTTTGAATCACATTCTATTATTCTAAACTTTTATCTTATTAGAAATTTATCAACTTATTACTTATAGAACTATATTATTGATTCATATAATAATTGTCTCAAAAAAATGATGTTTTTCTATGTTGAATTAATAAAATCTTACTTAAAAATAATAATTTAAAACAGTATTTGAAGAAATCATTTATAAAAAAGATATAAACAAATAATTCAAATCTAAATATTTAGAAAAATTAATAAATAAAGATAAAATTTATTTATATTTTAGGCCTCTAATTAAAATTTTGCTTTAACCCTCGAATTATGTTGAGCCGCTCCTGGCCCCCTTCGAAACGTATTTCAGTTCGAGTTATTTGTTGAAGATTGTTAATAATTCATTTTCTATTAGGGTGTGCTTGGTATGAAGGAAAATCTTTTTCCTAGAAAATATTTTCCTGGAAAACAAGTAGATATTCGACTAATTTTCTCATGTTTGGTTGCTGATCAGAAAATATTTTCCGAAAAAATATTTTAGTGTTTAATTTTTGAATGAAAAATATTTTTGAGAAATAATTTTTATTTTTTACTAGAGTAGAAAATAAGTTTTGAAGTTGAATTTTTTTATTTAAGATAAAATTTGAAAATATTTCGTGGTGGGGGGTGGGGGTTTCGAGGGTCGGGGAGAAAAAATTAAAATTTGAAGTTGATTTTTTTTTAAAAAACAATATTAATTCATTTTTTTTTTTGGGGGGGGGGGGGTCTAGTAGGGGGCTAGTGGGGTTTGGGGTCAAAGGTAGGGGTAAAAAAATGAAATTTTGAAGTTTAAAATATTTTTTAAAAATAAACTTAAATTTTTTGGGTTTTGGGGGAGGAGGGTGGCTGGTAGGGATGGGGGGGGGGGTAGAGAGTCGGGGTAAAAAAAATAAATTTTTGAAGTTGAACATATTTTTAAAAAACAAACTTAAATTATTTTTTTTGAATTGGGGGGTGGTAGGGGGTGGGGGTGGCGGTCGAAGGTGGGGGTGGGGGAATGAATTTTTGATGTTGAAATATTTTAAAAAAAATAAATTTAATTTTTTTTAGTTGTAGGGGGTGAGTTGGGGGTGGTAGGGGGGGTGGGTGGGGGCTGGTAGGGTGTGTGTTGGGGGCTGATAGGGTGGGGTGGGGAGGGGTGGAGGTTGAAAGAGAGTTTTGAAAAATGTTTTCCTTATGTTTGAAGGGAAGTCATTTTTCTTAAATTTGAGAAAAAAGAGTTAATTTGTAAAACATTTGACCCAACAAAACATGGGAAAATTTCCTTCATACCAAACACACCCTTAGTTAGAAGTCTGCCACATATAGCTAGCATCAACATTGCTTCAATAGAAGCAATGTTATATTTGACAATAACACATGTAAATTATTTTCTCATGATGATTATATTTTGTATATGAATTTAGTTACCAATTAAGTTTAATTGTTCATGGTGAATTCACATGATATCTAATAATTTTGCATTGAAGAATCACATATGGATAGGCTTATTGTTCGTTATTTTTTAGTTTTGTTTTTTTACTTTAGATATCTAGTTGCACACACATATATATTTATATATATATATATTTTTCGTATAATACATATTATTTTAAGAAACGTTATACTATAATTAACATGGAAAACACGTGAAATGCACAATGTCCAAACATTAGTTATTAGTTATATTAAAAGTGGGTAGCTCTTTCCTTTAAAGTCGGACTACCATTTTCCTTCTCCACTAAATTAAAATATAATTAAATATTAATATTTCAATTACATGATAAAAAAATCAGAGTGCAAAAGTTGCACTTAAATTTTGTAGTTATGACTTCATTATGAATTGGAATAGACATGGTATTTGTTGGATTTAGCAAAGTGTGAATGGGAAAAGTAAAGAGAGAATATGGAAAAGCGAGGGAACCAATTTGGAGGGAAAATTAAAAGTCATTTGCAAAGTGCAAATGAAAAGTCATTTCTCCCATATCGGCAAAAGAAAGCGAAATTATTGTCCTTATATAAGGAAACACTTCCTTTACTTCTTAAAGAGCTAAGAAGAAGGTGCCCCCTCGCGCCGTCGTCGTCGCTCGCTCGGCTTCGAATTTGGAAAATGATTGATTGATAAATCCTGTTAATATTATCTCTTATAAATTAATTCAGAATACACATTTTTCGAAAAGTTGTTATTTTTTTCAAAAGAGACAACTCTCTGGATAAAACGGATCTGAACAGACACGTTTCTTGCTGAAAATGGCTTTAAAAGGAAGTCATTTTTCATTTTTTGAAACACTAAAAATTTTTCTTCTCTGCATATATTTTTCTCTCAAAATCAAGTGTCGATTGACTGAGTCTGTGTGACTTGTTGCTGTTCTTAAGTTCGCTGAAGTTAAAGAAATTTAAGGTACCACTATTTCTTTAACAGGATTAATCCGTTTTGTCTTGGGAGAAATTAATCCATAACCTCGGGTACAGTGAGGGGATTAAATTTCTTAAGGAGACACAATAATTTCTGTGGACTCGAATTATTTTGTTTTTTCTATATACTTCATCTTATTTCTGTTTATGTTTTTCTAACCTTATAAGTACATGTTATAACAATCTTAAGAAATTTAATAAGTTTGTGCATTTGAGGTTTCTGGAGATTAGAACCTTAATGGTTTTCTACTCTACTTGAATTTTTAAAATTCATTCGATTAACGATTAAAAGAACATAAAAATTTTATCGTTAAATTAAAAACAGTCTGTGTAAATATTTATTTTTTACTGTTAGTATTTCAAATACTAAAATCATCTGTCATTTGTGACAGAAAAAAAAAGACCAATTCAAGGCAGGTGAATGCTGGAACAGTGAGTGCTGCAACAATATCGGTTGCACACAATCGATCAACTGCTGCCTTAGCGCTGGTTGAGAAACATGCAAAGTTTTCTGGAGTCGACTTCAAGAGATGACAGCAGAAGATGTTCTTCTATCTCACTACGTTGAGTTTACAGAGGTTCATTAATGAGAATGTTCCTGTTATGTCGGATGATACTCCGCCTGAAGAACGATTCTTGGTAACATAAGCATGGACACATTCAGATTTTTTGTGTAAAAATTATATTCTGAGTGTCCTGCAAGATGATTTATACAATGTGTATAGCAATGTCAAAACATCAAAAGAACTCTGGGATGCTTTAGAAAAGAATTACAAAACAGAGGATGCCGGAATGAAGAAGTTCATTGTGGCAAAGTTTTTGGACTATAAGATGATAGACAGTAAAACCATCGTCACCCAAGTTCAAGAACTGCAGGTCATAATCCATGATCTCCTTGTTGAAGGTATAAATTTATTTAATGCCTATGTTAGAAATATTAAGTTTTTCCTTAATACTCACATAATCTTTAATGTAGGATTGATTGTGAATGATGCCTTTCAAGTGGCTTCCATTATTGAAAAATTACCTCCATTGTGGAAGGACCTCAAAAACTACTTGAAACATAAACGCAAGAAGATGATTGTTGAAGATCTCATAGTAAGATTGAGAATCGAAGAGGATAATAAGGCTGCAGAAAAGAAGTCACGTGGTAACTCAGCAATATCTGGAGTAAATATTATTGAAGAAGATCCCACAAAAGTAAAGAAAAGAAAGAAAGCATCTGGTCCAAAAAGCAATCCTCCAAAGAAGAAGTTCATGGAAACTGCTTCAATTGTGGTAAATATGGTCATAGGGCTACTGAATGCCGGGATCCTAAGAAGGACAAGAAAAAGAAGGATCAAGCAAACTTGGCTGAATCCAAAGGAGAAATGGACGATCTTTGTGCAATGCTTTCAGAATGTAACTTGGTTGGAAATTCAAGAGAATGGTGGATAGATTCTGGTGCCTCATGCCATGTTTGTGCCAACAAAAAAATATTTTCATCATATACTCCAGCACCTACAAATGAGAAGTTGTTTATGGCAAACTCCGCTGTTGCAAAGGTGGAAGGAACTGGCAAGGTCCTATTAAAGATGACATCTGACAAGGTGGTGACTTTGAATAGGGTCTCGTATGTTCCAGAATTGAGAAAGAATTTAGTTTCAGTTCCAGTTCTGACTAAGAATGGATTCAAATGTGTATTTCTTTATGATAATATAGTAGTAAGTAAAAATGATATGTATGTAGGAAAAGGCTACCTCAGTGATGACCTTTTCAAATTCAATGTAATTGCAGTTGATATGAATAAAGATTTTGCTTCTTCTTTCTTGCTTGAGTCTAAATGTTTATGACATGAACGTTTGGGACACGTTAATAATAGAACCTTGCGAAAACTAATTAACTTAAATATTTTGCCAAAATTTAAGTGCAATAAATCAAACTATCAAATTTGCGTTGAATCTAAGTATGCTAAGCATCCTTATAAATCTTTTGAAAGGAATTCAAATCCTTTAGAATTGATTCACACTGATATTTGTGACATGAAGTCAACACCATGACGTGGTGGAAAAAAGTATTTCATAACTTTTATTGACGATTGCACTAGATATTGTTATGTCTATTTGCTAGATGGTAAGGAGAATATGAATTTCCATTAGCAGAAATATGTTAAGAAAATGGAATAATTCATCAAATTACTGCTCCGTACACTCCTCAATCTAATGGGATTGCAGAAAGGAAAAATCAAACTTTAAAAGAAATGATGAATGCATTACTTATAAGTTCAGATTTACCACAGAACTTGTGGGGGGAAACTATCCTTACAGCAAATCGAATACTCAATAGAGTGCCTCACTCAATGACACATGTTATTCCATATGAAAAATGGAAAGGTAGAAAATCCAACTTGAAATATTTCAAAGTGTGGGGGTGTCTAGCCAAAGTCAGGGTTCCTATACCTAAGAGGGTAAAAATATGGCCTAAGACTGTGGCTTGTGTATTCATTGGATATGCCACAAACAGTAAGGCATGTCGATTTGTGGTTCATAAGTCCGAACATTCGGATATTCATGATAATACGGTAATGGAATCAGATAGTGATAAATGTTTTGAACATATCTATCCGTATAAAACTAGACTTGAGTCATCTAGTGGGGGGGGGGGGGCTAAACAACCCAGAGAAGAACCAAAAGAGAATGAACCCAATGAAGAGAGTCCAAGATGCAGTAAATGTCAAAGGACAACTACCTCATTTGGATATGATTTTGTAACATTTCTTCTTGAAAGTGAGCCTCAAACATTCAAGGAAGCAATGTTGTCTAGCGACTCAACCTCTTGGAAGGAGGCTGCCAATAGTGAAATTGAATCAATCCTAAGCAATCATACTTGGAAGTTGGTTGATCTTCCTCTAGGGAACAAACCCTTGGGTTCAAAATGGATCTTTAAAAGGAAGATGAAAGATGATGGAACTATTGGCAAATATAAAGCAAGACTTGTTGTCAAAGGCTTTAGACAAAAAAAAGGTCTTGACTATTTTGACACATACTCGCTAGTGACCAGTATTACATCAATTCGGATGTTAATTGACCTAGCTGCAGTATACGATCTTGATATTCATCAAATGAATGTGAAAACCGCCTTCTTAAATGGAGAGGTGGAAGAAGAAATTTAAATAGAACAGCCTGAGGGTTTTGTAGTTCCTGGTAAAGAAAAGAAAATGTGCAAACTTATTAAGTCACTTTATGGACTAAAACAAACACCAAAACAATGACATGCAAAGTTTGATCAAACCATGTTGTCAAATGGATTTAAGATCAATGAATGCGATAAATGTGTTTACAGTAAAGATACTCCAAATCAGGAAGTCATTGTATGCCTATATGTGGATGACATGCTTATAATGAGCAAGGACATTGCTAATATAAAAACTAATAAGTGTATGCTCGCTAGTAAGTTTGATATGAAAGATTTAGGAGTTGTTGATGTGATATTGGGAATTAAAATTCTCAAAACTCCTAACGGTCTAGCATTGTCTCAAACTCATTATATTCAAAAGGTACTTGAAAAATTCAAATATTTGAATTTTAAAAGGGAAAAGACTCCAATTGATGTGAACCTTCATCTTGCAAAGAATAAAGGTGAAAGTCAGTCTCAATTGGACTATGCAAGAGTTTTGGGAAGTTTGATGTATGTCATGAATTGTACACGACCAGACATATAGCTTGCGCTATCAGTAAACTGAGTCGATACACAAGTAATCCCAATAAAAATCATAGGTTGGCAATGAAGAGAGTTTTGGGATACTTAGATGACACTCAAAACTATGCTTTGCATTACAACAAATATCCAGCAGTTCTTGAAGGATATAGTGATGCAAATTAGAATACTGGGTCAACTGAAACAAAATCCACAAGTGGATACATTTTTACTATTGGTGGAGGAGCAATATCTTGGAAATCATCCAAAAAAACATGCATAGCTCGCTCTACAATGGAGTCTGAATTCATCACCTTAGACAAGGCAGGTGAAGAAGCCGAATGGCTCCGGAATTTCTTAGAAGATATTCCGTTTTGTCCCAAACCAATGGCCCCTATATACATACACTCTGATAGTCAAGCTGCAATAGGAAGGGCTGGAAGCGTTATGTATAACGGCAAGTCTCGTCACATAAGACGAAGACATAACGCTGTGAGACAACTACTCTCTAGTGGAATTATCACAATTGACTATGTGAAGTCAAAGGATAATGTGTCGGATCCACTTACAAAAGGCCTAAATAGAGAGGGAGTTGAGAAATCATCGACGGGAATGGACTATGGCCGAGAACAAGTCATCGTGGTGGTAACTCTACTTAGAAGACTAAAGATTCCAAGATCTAGGTTCAAGGAGATAAGACAAAGTCATTGATGACGGTTCAACATTGTCAAAAATTATTTTATGGTCCATTCTCATGATGAGACAATGTTCAGTAACTAGGATAAAGGCATAAGGACTTTTTAATGGTTTCTAAGTTTGATACAGGGTATATCAAATGGTAGATAAATCACTTATGTGAGTGTGAAGTGTAAGCCGCTTCAAGGAGAATCCGGTAAGGCCAGTTCTCTAAGCACTTACTATCCGAGATGTGTTCATGGCTGATACGAACAAAACAATGAGAACAAAGAATAGTTCAACGGTTGATTATGTGACTTATGTTGTATAGGTATACACCAAAGCTAGACGGTTCAAAGATATCAAATTTACCGATTGATAGAGTATATCTGATATATGTTCACTACAGAAAGTTTAAAGAAAAACCTACTTACCCAGATGCGATTAACCCTTACTTACAAGACACACAAGTTTTTCATGCATATGTTTTAACAATAGACATTCCTCATTCATGTGGGGGATTGTTGGGTTTAGAAAAGTGTGAATGAGAAAAGAAAAGAGAGAATATGGAAAAATGAGGGAACTAATTTGGAGGCAAAATAAAAAGTCATTTGCAAAGTACAAATGAAAAGTCATTTCTCCCATATCGGCAAAAGAAAGGAAAGTTGTTGTCCTTATATAAGGAAACACTTCCTTTACTTCTTAAAGAGCTAAGAAGAAGGTGCCCCCTCGCGCTGTTGTCGTCGCTCGCTTGGCCTCGGCCTCGGGTTTGGGTTTAAGTTCGGGTTCGGCTTCGGCTTCTGCTTCGGATTTGAATTTGGATTTGGCAAATGATTTGATTGATAATTTTAGGACAAAATTTATTTATCAATTTTTGTTAATTAAATAAATCCTGTTAATATTATCTCTTATAAATTAATTCAGAACGTTAGTTAATTAACAGAATTAATTCACGCGTAACGGTAACGTTCGGAAAAGTCGTTACTTTCCGAAAAGTGGTACTTTCCAAAAAGTCATTACTTTTCTGAAAAGTTGTTATTTTTTCCAAAAATTTATTATTTTTTCCAAAAGACGCAACTCTATGGATAAAACGGGTCTGAACAAATTTTTTTGAACAGACACGTTTCTTATTGAAAATGGATATAAAAGGAAGTCATTTTTCGTTTTTTCAAACACTGAAATTTTTTCTTCTCTGCATATATTTTTCTCTCAAAATCAAAGTGTCGATCGACTGAGTCTGTGTGACTTGTTGTTGTTCTTAAGTTCGCTGAAGTTAAAGAAATTTGAGCTACCGCTATTTCTTTAAGAGGATTAATTCGTTTTTTCTTGGGAGAAATTAATCCATAACCTCGGGTACAGTGAGGGGATTAAATATCTTAAGGAGACACAGTAGTTTCTGTGGACTCAGATTTTTTTTTTTGTATACTTCTTTTGTTTCTGTTTCTATTTTGCTAACCTTATAAGTACATGTTATAACTGTATATTTAATAAAATATTAAATAATAATTATATTAAAATTCTTGCATCAAACAAGATCTTAATGCAATCATTGTATTTATGTACTAAATGGAAGTATGAAGAGTAAAAAAAATAGGAAAAATCCTTTGGGCCAGAATATTTTGGCCATAATTTAGGTCAGAATGGTTAAATAACATATTCACACTATAAACTATTTATTTTTCAACATTTTTACCCTTTTAACTTTAAACTTTAATATATTCTTGGGATCTATATTCTTCCATTATGTTTCAAATATATTGACAATAATTAGTGACATTAAAGATGATTCAATAGTCAATTATGGAAAACAACTACAAATTTCACAAAAAAAATATTAGCTGATCTTATGCAATCTATATAAAAAAAATGTTTTCAAATTATGTTTTACAAAGAACAATAAAAAGTGTAACATCAGTAGTAAAAAAAATAACATTGTATATTCTTGTTGGTTGTATTAGAATAAGAAAATTTCACATTATATTCTTGTAGGTTGTATTGAACTGAATAACTCATCTATATTTAATAAATGCTCGAGTTATATGATGACATGATCAAGTAATTATATTGAAGAGGAAATAAATTAAGAATCATATTGTTGAACCAATTTTTTTTTGTTACAGTGAATTTGAATTTCTTCAATCTGAAAAAATTATAATTTTTCAAACTATAATTATATTTTCACCAACATATTTTATTTCTATTTCTTGTTTGTGTTATATATATTTTATAAGTTCAGCGTAGAATCACTAAATTCTTATGGATATTCCATATTATATTCTTGTTGGTTGTATTATAATAAAAAAATTACTTAATAATATTAAGCAGATTATGGCCAAAAACTTAGTGTTGACTAAATTTACTTAACATTAATTTTATTTTATTCAAATGTAATAATTAAAAAAACAGTTAACTAAAATTAAGAGGTCATTTCAGTAACAAATATAAGTAACAATTCATAATTATCAAATCAACGTAATATAAGAAATAAAATTTGTATGATTAATACTATTAATGTTTTATTCTCTTTGATTCGACATATGAACTGTACACATGATTTCTATATCTGTCGATATTTACTTGATCTGATATCTTTTGAGTTGTCGTTATCTCAATATTTTACAAATTACATTTAAAAATTATTTAAATATATAGTTTAATTTTAGTTATACATAATAATTAAAACAAACTACTTAATTGGAGGTTATTTTAATAACAAATATAAGTAATGATTCAGAGTTTATCAAATCAACGCAATATAGGAGATAAGACTTGTAGGATCAATACTATTAATGTCTAACTCTCTTTGGTTCAACATGTATGAGCTATACACACGATATCTGTAACTATTGTCATTTACCAGGTCTAATGTATTTTGAGTTGTCGTTATCCAATATTTTACAACTTACATTTAAAAATTATTTATTTATATAGCTTAATTTTATTTAAACATAATTATTAAACAAATTACATAGTTGAAGGTCAGTTTAGTAACAACCATAAGTAATGATTCATAATTTATCAAATTGACATAATATAGGAGATAAAACTTATATGATTAATACTATTAATGTCTGACTCTCTTTGGCTCGACACATATGAACTATATGCATCATTTCTATAACTATTGACATTATTCAGGTCAAATGTATTTTGAGTTGTCGTTATTTATTTTACAAATTAAATTTAAAAAATTATTTACTTGTATAGCTTAATTTTATTTGAACATAATAATTAAACAAATTACATAATTTGAGGTCATTTTAGTAACAAACATAAGTAATGATTCATAATCTATAAAATTGACATAATATAAGAGATAAAACTCATATGATTAATACTGTACGACTCTCTTTAATTCGACACATAGGAACTATATGCATGAATTCCATAACTTTTAATATTTATCAAGTCTAATGTGTTTTGAGTTGTTATCTCAATATTTTATAAATTATACACATTTAAAAATAATTAAATTTAACAGTTTAATGTTTATTCAAACATAATTATTAAAAAAAACTTAATTAGAGGTCATTTTAGCAACAAATATAAGTAATGATTCTTAGCTTATCAAATCAACTGGAGAAAATACTTGTATGATTAGTATTATTAATGTCTGACTCTTTTTTGTTCAACACATATAGAATTTATGCATTGTTTTCATAATTATCTACATTCATCAGGTCTAATGTATTTTGAGTTGTCGTTATCACAATATTTTACAAATTACATTTAAAAAATTACTTAAATATATAGTTTAATTTATTTAAACATAATAATTAAAAAAATTACTTAATTGGAGGTCATTTTACTAACAAATATAAGTATGATTCATGATTTATCAAATTGACATAATATAGGGGATAAGACTTGTTCAATAAATACTATTAATGTCTCACTCTCTTCGGTTCGACATATATGAACTATACACATGATTTCTATGACTATCAACATTTATTAGGTCTAATGTACTTGTCGTTATCCACTATTTTATAAGTTACATCTAAAAATTATTTAATTATATTATTTATTTTTATTTGAACATAATAATTTAAAAAATCAGTTAATTGGAGGTCATTTAGTTACAAATATAAGTAATGATTAACAAATTATCAAATCGACGTAATATAGGAGATAAAAAGTTATCGCATGTCTTTATTCTTTACGCAAGTGTTCTCAATTTATACTATGAAATCAAATAATAATCTGAGGAATAAGAGTATGAAGTAACAACCAAAATAATTTTCATAGTCCCTAGATTTTTATATTACTATTTTTGCCCTTTTATAACGTTTTGTATATTTTATTCAACTGCATATACTATTGACTAAATGACTTATTCAATATTTTACCTATATAATTTAGGAAAACAAAGTTACGGGGATAGTCTAGAATTCTACAATCACACCTCAAATACTATCAACACGGACAGACACCCGATGCCCTAAAGTCCTGAGAGAACTAACATGTAACATGTGGTTATTATGCATATAAGTATAAAAATCTTGTGAAAAGTTCACATAGGATGCATCGATTCGAACCAACATAAGTAGATCCATAACACATTTACAAGACTTGGCCGTTGAGGCCACAACTTGTTAAGACACAATTGAACCATATACATAAGTCTACATAGCCTCTAAAAGATAGAAAACCTTAGAGTAGGTTAGGACGTCCCCGCCTTACCCTTAACTAGAATACAATACAAAAATGAATCTACCAGGGACTTAATAAAACTCTGAATCAACCTGGAGCTCACCAAAAGTAGCTTAGTGTCTTGTGCTCCTATTGAAGAGGTCTTCTAGCTAGAGTACCTGTGCCTGCAACATGAAATGCAGCTTCCCTCGCGAGGGATGTCAGTACGAAAAATGTACTGAATAAGTAAGGTAATAACATATATAAAATAAGAGTTCGAATAAAACCAAGTATCAATATATGGGTGCATAAGTCAGAAGAGAAGATCACCTTTGTTAACTCTTGTGGGATCATGTATATTACATTCTTGTCTTTACCTTTCTGTGTGTTATGATCTTTATAAGGCATGGGATACGAATGGCCAACTGATCAGAGGTACAAGAGGATGACCCATGTTAGGCTGTTTAACCCCTGAGATGTTGTCTCATTATAACACAAGTTGGGATCGACCCATTCTAGGCTTTCGCCCCTCAGCTTCCACCCTTCTATACCAATTGAGATTGACCCATTATAGACTTTCTCCCCTGAGCTTCCACCTATATATACCAATTGGGATCGACCCATACTAGGCATTTACCCCTGGGTTGCCACCAATAATTATACAAATTTCTTCACTTAGATTCTTTAATACTTGAGATTGTTGTTTTGGTGGTCATAATCATTTTTTAGATTTGGAAATACGGACCAGTAGTAGAAGATATATGAAAATAATACTTCAAGGCAGTAACAATGACATAAGAAGCTATGTAACATCAATGCATTGCTTGTGAGCTTAAATGACACAATTGACTTCAACTGTCTAAGAGGAGGACTCACCAAACTTGCTTTTGCAAATACTATTTCTATATAAGCACATAGGAGGATAATTACACAAGTATAGAGTACTGGACATGTAATGAAGTAATTTTATACACCAAGGAGAGTGAAAAATATTGTTAGCTATTTGGAGATCGTATGCTACCACTATGTTTCCTTTACTAGGAATAGAACTTAGAAAATTCACTTATTGATATTAATAGCAGGTATCAGATTTCATGCCGAAGAATATTGAATCGAATAGCCTTACATACCTTATCCTCTTGTCACATCCGGGAAGTACCCCCTAGACGTAACCGGCGTCGTCGTCCTCGGAGAGGACTAGGACTAGGCTTTTAGAATTCATCATTACATTCATAGGTTAACATGCGGAAAATTTAAAACTTTTCTTCTATATCCATCATGAGGTTTACATAGACCTCTCACATACACATAATATATTCATGTCGACATAGACCCTTCGTATAAGAAGATTACACAGTCTTCTACTTTTATGGCACACACATATATATAAGATACAATATAGTCTTAAAATGGATGTCTCATATCATAACCATCTAAACAAGAGTATAACAATTGGGCATAGCCCATACATCAATACAATAAAAGCCACATATAGGCTATAGAATCTTAGTACTCAAATGAAAGAGAATGAACAAAGTGTCTTTAGGACTAATCAACATCCAATGCTAGAAAGTGGCATTGTCCTCGAAGTGATGAGGACCTACCCAACTTAGAGAATGAGAATCAAGTCTTCCTTCAAAAGTCGTCACAAACCGTTAATCGACCGGAACCTAAAATATTGGGGAAAAAGGGAGAAATGGAGTTAGCACATCACTTGTACTAAGTATAGGACCATATGCACACACAACATGTAAATCATGCTAAAAAGGGACATTTATTAAAAGCATGCAAAGTCACTTTGAAAAGCCTTATGCACATTCAAGAACCAATACAAGTCAATAGTACATACTCATTAAGTCAAGATCATGTACATCACAAGACCAACAATACTAAGTCTAGTCAAGCCAACATGCATATAAAAATAATTGAGCACATAATCAAGACAACTCTATCATCAAGTTATACTATCAACAAGCATGTATAAGACTTCACAACATCATAATCAAAGCAAGACCATCACTTATAAATCCCTATTAAGTCCACTAGTTCAATGACTAAGTGAGGCCCCATAACCTCACTCAACCAAGTAAACCCAACAAGAACCATAAGCAATGCCCAACTTCACATACTACATCTTTAAGAGTACACATCATCATACTTTAGCAATAGAGACCAAACACATGTTCATAAGTGAAGCCAACATCACATAGTGTCATTAACATGTAAGATCATCATACACATATAATTTACATTTATAAGAATATAAACACTTAAAGAACATCATTCTAAGATTTCCCTCAAGGCTAACTAGTGCAATGTATAGGTAGAGTCCCATATCCCTACCTAGACTAAGTTAAACCCCCTAGGTTACCCTAGTTAAAGTTTACTTCATTACTTTATTTTACCTTTTGGGAACATCTTGCCTTAACCGACATAGACCACATGAGCTAATGTGGAATCCGGTGTTATGGAACCCTACACCGAAAGAAGGCGGACTACTTGCCAAGGTAGTACCAAAACATTAACATAGGATCTATGTTGATCCAATAGCTAGTATTCCTATAGGAGTAACATAGTTCAAGAACTAGGAGATGTAGTTGGGACCCTCTTTATGCTACATGCATTATAGTCTCCAATATCATGAGTACATTAGTGATCCTACCTTCCCTATGTGGGAAGGGACACTTCTCACTCTAGTTCACTCGGTGTTAAGCTAGAGTCTCTTTTTCAAATGTCTTTGAGTCTTTATTAAACATCATAACTTAGTTTAGGTCATAGGGTCTTTTTACTTTTATAATCACCATCATAGCTCAATAGGAATTGCATGAGTATTGTCCTTTTATTTCAATTCACACATGTGAGGTTAGCACATTTACATAATCACATTATAATAAGGCACATTGGTAAGTTATCACCATCCTTATAACATTACATCTTAGCCAACAACTCACAAGCCATAATTCAAGACATTCCTATTCAACATCATACCAACCCTACTCAATCTTATCATAAGGTATACTTCAATATAACTTCAAAACTAAACATAAAAAACCATAATTGAAGTAAATGATTGATATCACAAGACTTACCCAATCTCTTTCACAAGCCATTATCAAGGTTTTACCATCAACCATCCAATTCAACCCAAAAATGGGTGTAATCTCATAACACAATAGTAATCAACACAATAATGAAGTCAATTGAATCACTAGAACAACTCATCACTAGTTCATAGCTTAGGGATAGATACTTAGGTAAAATTCATGATCTATTTCACAACCTAGGATAATTAAATCAAGAACTAGCATAACTGAATTACAATACGTCATAATCTTCTCATAAGTATCTAAAGAAATCATAAACAAAGTAATGTAGAAATTCAAATTCGTAATAGAAGAAAACCCACTAGAGATTCATCTTTTTGAAATCAATTTAAAGAACCCTTTGGGGAAAGAGATCCCAAAGTTGAAAGGAATCCCATAGCTTGCTAATTGATAAAGTTTGATGGAGTAAATTAGTCTTCTTGCTGTCCTATAACCCTCCTTTGCTTGGTCTTCTATGGAGTTTCTTTGGGAGAGAGAAAGAAGAGAGAAGGAAGAACAATTGAGTTTTGGGGATTAAAAGAGTTAGGTTTAGTTTAATTAGGTTTGGGATCTTCATAGAAGTCATTAAATAACTTAAATAGACCTCCCTTAACCCCTAACTAATTAACTAACCACTAACTAATTGGATTAATTAAAATGTGGCAGCCAACACAGTGACCTAACCTACGAGACCCCGACCTACGAGCTGTGGGTTAGTCGACGGCCAAGCCATCCTCCGTGCTGCACATCCCTAGTTTTGGTCAAAGACTGGCCAAAACGTCCCCCTCACAAAATTTACTAAGGGACCATCGATGCCCCGTCGATTGTCCTAGGCCTCGTTTGTTGGCAACCGTCGATGGCACTGTCTTTTGACAACTTTTTCCCGAACATGAAGGGTCCTCCTCAAGGACCCTTTGGTTTGTCCTTGGGGATTCGTACCCAGAAGTTTAGAATATAAACAACCTCTAATAAGTGTTAGACACCTTTAAATTTCATCATTTTATGAATCTTAAAACCTTGTCAAATAAACTAAGATACGCTAGCACCTCTTGGACTAGTTTCCGGACGTCATGGACGTTCCTTGACGTTTTGATTCTAAAACTTTATAAATGACTTATATACATTATAATTGTCTTTAAAACAATGTTATATCTCTTAGAATCTCATGTTAGGCTCTAGATTAGGATTTAGACTTTCAGAATATTACACCTCTGACCTATACAACTATCACAATTCAGCCTCCCCTTTTAGGTTTTAATCTACAATATAAGTCATGATAAACTAAAATTATCAGCTATCACACCGTGAGCCCCGTATAACGGTAGCTACTTTGATGGATAATGAGCCCATATAGCCCTTAAAATAAGTATCACAACACCATCCTTCTCTGCCCAATACTTACATTATATATCTTTTTCCAAGATTACCCAAGTGCACAAAAGATAATATACAAAAAACAACCTCAGATATTCTTTATCATACAACCAATTATTGAACTCACCACCCCCTTCAGTTCTTTATGACAACATACCCATAATTCCTCACTCAAATTCTTACATAAGGAGGATGAAAATGGAGCAGTCACCTTACCTTAATTTTTTGCAACTTCTCCTTATAACTTGAATTTTTTTAGAACTTCAACTTCGCTTCACACTAAAACAAAATAAGAAGAGAAAAACATCTTAATAATAAGTAAGGAAAGTAAGTAGTAGATTGTGGGAACTTCTACCTTGTACTTAAAATTAAGCTTGGATAAAATGTTTTCTAGTCTTTCATGGGAGAATTAAGCTAAATCCATAAGTGTTTCTCTTCCTTGGTTTGCAGATATAAGGGTTTCTTCAAGAACCCTAAAAAGAATTTTTAGGATGCACTTGAGAGAAAAAAAAAACTAAAATAAATTGTGAATTTTGTGTGTTAAAATGAGTGCAAAGATCAGCTCATATTTTATTTATATGAAGCCTTCTTGACCATAAAAAATAATCCTCTAGAACCTTTCTTTTTTGGTCCATTTTCAGCCACTAATTGGTCAAGTAGATGATGCACCTGCTTATGTACATGAAGCAACTCAAAAGGTCAAAAGGTCAAACTAGGTGATACACCTACTTGCTTTCACTTGGTCTTAATATATTGGGCCTTGGCAGATTTGACTGCTAGGTTATAATATCATTTTCCTTTTATTTAACTTAGTTTGTTTAAGAACCCTCAAATGAAATAGGATGAACTAAAGCCTCACATGAGTTTTCTGAGTTAATAAATTGTTAAAATAATTAGAAATAACTTTTAACAGTTGGTTGAAAGAGTTTTGAGGTCAAACGTCAAAGGAATGACCAAGTCATCCGGAAACTAGACATTTGTGTGCTAGTGTATTCTAGTGTGTTCTTCACGCTTTGATGTGTAGTTTGGAGTCTAAAATGATAGGAGGTGACCCTAGTATTTAGATGCAGGTGTTTAGGGTCGAAATATTTGGGTACGTCTCCCCAAGGACCACCCTAAGGGTCCTTGAGGAAGACCCAAACATTGTCCAAGAAGTTGTCAAGACAGCTTGACCAACGACGCCAAGTGACGCCCCATTGATGGATTAACGACTCGCTGGTAGGGGGAGTGGCTCCACATTTAGTCGTGGGAGCTTAGCCTTGACTTTGAGGAGCCTCAGTCACGAACCACGGAACTGCAGGACGGCCTGTGCCTCTACCTACAATCCATAGGTGGAGCTCGTGGGTCGAGACCTGCTGCTGGTGTCTTGGTTCGGCCATTCAAGGGATGAATCGGTATATTCACCCCATGTCCTAATTAAATGGTCGATGGTTATTTTACCTATTGTAGGGTATTTAAAGTTGGTTTAAGCATAGAAACCCAAAATTAGAATTCATTCTTCAAAACTAAACCCTTCCCTCCCAAATAGATTCTCTCTAGAACTCAATTGGAGGCCAAGCTCAAGCTCAAGCTAGGAGATGGGTTTTCAACTTATTTCTTCTTCAACTTTAGTGGGTCGTCAATCAATAAGGTATGGTAACTCTTGATCCTTGAATAACCTCTCATTCAAGGAGTTATATCAATGTTTTTCCAATAGATGTAAAATAATTTGTTATTATGATGAATATATGTATGAAGGTGTGCCATGAAGGTTATGTAGGTAGTCCTAGATGTTAGTATCATGATCAAGGTGTATTGATAATTTGAAGTATAATGTGAATGAGAATGTCAGGGTAAGGTACGGTGTCACATCCCAAGACCACACCCTAGAAGTTATGGCACTCTCGGAGTGCAACCGGCGTACTTGACCTCTCAGAGGTCTTATACAAGCCCTTTCGTATCGTTCATCGCATATGCATAGTGAAAAGTAGTGCAGCATTAAAAAATTTCACAAACATTTTCATAGTCCTTAAAAATATCTTTCATATAAAACTCATAGGAAATACTAAGTCTCATTTCATTAAATCTTAGACACAAGAGTACTTGGGACACGGCCCATACACAATAGAAATATAGTACTACTAAGTCTATTACAATACTTCAATAAGAGAAATAAAAGACATCTATGACCTTGAGTAAATGAGGACATACTTCAACTTCACTTGAATGATGCTACGATCCAAGTATTGCTTCCCAATGCTCATCACCTACCAAACACTATAGAGATAGATAAAAACATGCAATTAGTACAACCACATGTACTAAGTATGACATAATGCATAAAATCATGAAAACACACATTTATTAGAAATATGAATCTTTTGATTTAAACATCATAATATAATCATAAGAACAACATTTAACACCTTAGAAACACATAAGAGATCACTTAATCAATTTATCACATTTTTAGGAACAACATTATAGTGAACCTATTACAGTGAAGTTGCTTAATTCCACCTTAGGCACTTTGAAGCATATAATTCCCTCACTAAAAGTTATCCTAAGACTCACTTAAGTAAGACAGAGATAACTCCCATACACCCTCTCTGGAACACCTAAATGATCCTTAAGACTACCTATAATGAGTCATACACACTTACAATACACTAAACACATGAACATGAGATTCTCCTACCAAAGGTGATTCTAAGCCTCACTTGAGTGAGTTTTGAAACGACCGCCCATACAATCCCTTTCACACACTCAAGAGATCCTTTAGATTACCTAGGATAAGATCATTCTCACTTAAACACAATAGCACATGTAATATGACATTCTCCTTTACAAAGGTTATCAAAGGACAAGTAAATCAAGAAGAGAATGTCCATGATTGACCTCTTCAAGATTACCTAAGTAAATCTTGAGACTACCGAAGTTTGGATCATGTCTACTTAATCAATCAACTTCCCTAACTAGAGTCATTATTAAGACTCATCTAGGTAAGATACAGAGTGACCATTCCTATGCCCCCTTCACACCTTAACTAGACAACCCTTAACTACTCCAGATAAGTACTTTTTCATTTAACATGCTTTCTTAACTTAAGTCATTACGTTCCTTAGTTCATTTAAGAGACATTCATCACATAAGGACATTCAAGTAATGGTCTTGGAGAAGACCTAGGGACTCTCACCAACATCTTCAAACCTATTGTGCAATGTCTAGATAGCGTCCCATACCACCACCTAAACTTCATAGAACTTCTCCAATACTAGTAGGTATCCCATATAATGAGAATAGGCAATAACCGACATAGACCATGGTAGAAAAACATGGAATCCGGAGTTGTAACCTACTATGATGGAGGGTGTTCTACTTGCCAATGGTAGAACTTGGACACATTCCATGTAGGCACATGGTTCGGGAATATGAAGGGCTTACTTTGTACTCTAGCCTCATCCTTTAACTAGAGCTACTTCCCTTACCATACTCACTCGGTGCTAGCCTTTATTCTCATGGAGTAATTCACATTAAAGGTTCATACAAAGGGGTTCCATATCAAGTTCATAACCCAATTACAGTTACCCTACCAAAGAGGTCCCCTAGGGCTTCCTTACAATGGTGACAAGATAGCTCATAATGAATTTCCTAAGGATTGATATGATGCTGTTCCAGCCAATCAACCTTAAGTCCATCATTCATTACAAGAAGGATACCATTACGACTGTCGACTTCAAGGTTCATAACCTTACCACTAGGTTCAAGGTTTCACATAAAAGGACCCTCTTAACATCATTCAAGGTGTCATATCATTTATACATTCAAGACTAAGAGGCTTTAGCATTCTAAGTCAAGACATCTCATATTCACATTCATACATGCATCAGTAAGGGACACAAGTCTACCACCCAAGACACACTAATACTTTACTTTATCACATATATCATATCATATTCAAGAAACACATAGGCACAACCTTCATCACGTTTAGGTCACCCTATACACTACTATAACATCATCAATATAGACATCATAAGACTCAATAACTAATAAGGAAGAATCATGCATGAACTCTAAGACTACACATACAAGAACATAGTCATAGTCTAACATGATCAACTAATATCAATAGAAGAAACACATACTTCCACATTACTTAACATGTATTTAGATATGATCATACTTCACATAATCAACTACACAAATCATCATAATACTTCAAGTAGTGCCGACAAGGCCATGATCATTATAATACATAAAGTAACGCCGACAAGGCCACATCAATCACATAACACCGCCACCATAAGTGGACCATACCAATCAAAACATAATACAAGATATAAATTACATAAAATAAAGAGAATTAGGGCAGCGAACCACCAATCAATTCTCTCCACTTCAATCCATGTCTAAATCATCCAATTCAATACCATAAGGCCCTTACCCATGGCTATAAACATCAATTCAATACAAAAATCATAATACTCAATGAAAATAGATCAATTCAATATAGATTTATCAATATAATACAACCTTTACATCAATTGAATACAATTCTTACATCATTCAATAGCCCATAGAAAACTACACTAGAATTCATAAGCATTAAGTCAATACCAAGTAACCCATAAAGTAGTAAAAAATTAGGGTTCATCAATTACAAGGGTTCATAGGTTAATTGTGTTACAATCATCTAATTAACAACAATCCAATAAATATTCAATGCTTAAAAACCTTTAATGCAAGAACCCATGGATAGATCATCAAATTGGACAAGTTCATCTTTGAACACTTTAGAAAACTCTTTGAATGTTGGGCTCCTTGATGAATAGAGTTTCAAGGATAAAAAACTATATTTCAATGTTGGTAATCCACCAATTTGATGAATAATCACCACTCAAATCTCCAATCCAAGATCTTCCTTGAGTTTTGGCTCCAATGGAGTTCTAGAGAATTTCTAAGATATTTTGGATTTTGATTTTGAAGAATGAATTATTCTAAGTGTTAAAGGCTTATAAGCACATTTAAAATAACCAAAAGACCCTTTAGGAACCGCCCTTTCTCTTATTTGGATGTGAGGTGAATTTACAACTTCACCCCAAGAGTTAACAGTACACTGCGTAGGAAAACAACTCACAGACGTTTGCCAATCGACTGGCTGTTTCCCAACCAACGGTCCGTCCTGTTGGTCCGTGGTTTGGAACTGAGGCTGGTATTTGGATGATCTCCTCTCACTCCTAAGTGTCAACCCACGACACCCATCTACGGGGCGTATACTGTCCCACGAGCCGTCTACTGCCTCCGTCATTTGGGGTTGTCTTGTCAGTCTTGGCTTCAAGGAAAGGGTCCTTCTTCAAGGTCCCTTGGTTGGTCCTTGGGAACTTTCACCCGGACGTTTGCAAACTTAATAGGTTTATATACGAGTTTAGGACCTCTTACATTAATTTAATCCTAAACGAACGCGTAAAACTCGACAAAGCATGCTTAGACACACAAGGTCGTTTCAAGACAAACCTTTCGAACGTCATGGACGTTCTTGAACGTTTGACATCCAAACTTCACGAAAATTGACACATTGACTATAAACACCATAATAACTCATTTAAGGACCTCATAATATCATGAAACACACATATAGTCACATAACCACACATGAGGCATATATGTAACTTAGTCGTCGAACGTCTTAGTCGTCCCTTGACATTTGACTTCCAATGCACCTAAACTCTTAGAAACTCCCTCAATAACACATTATAGACAAATTTAAGACCTTAGACCATTATTACAACCATGTTAGGATCTAGCTTCACCTAAGTCATTTTTGAGGTATTACATACGGTCTACATGCTTGATTGTGATAAGTACTATGATGGAATGAACCTACCTACATGACCCCTATATGAATGTGTGATCTTATACATGTTAGGAGTTATATATTAAAATGATGAATGTGTTTATGTCTCCTATTATGAAGGGCGTGTATGGTCTGGAATACCTAAAGGATTTTTATGTGAATTGCTCATGACTTGGGGATATTCTAAATGTGTTGTGATCCCTTGACGGGAAGTTCCCTCAATAAAAATGTTGTTGCTATTATGTCATTATGAGGACCAATATGTACACACACTCCCATGTATAATTATGAATATGATATGTTTAAGGTGTTAATTGAAAGGTTAATTCTCATATGCACCTTTACATCTTATTATGCATGAAAAGTATATGACTAGCAAGCTATGAAAATGTGTGGCATAAAGGTGTTTATGTGAAAGTATTTCTCACATATGTTCGCACACACATGAATGAATGAATGAATGAATAAGGTTAAAGATAGTCTATTGAATGTGAGTGTAAGATCCCGAAAACGACATAGGTGAACTAGAGGCTAACATTGTGGTCATGATGGTATAAGGTCCTAAATATTTCTATTAAGTGGTATTTAGACAGTAACTACGAGTTTAGGTGCATTGGAAGTCAAACGTCAAGGGACGACTAAGACGTTCGACGACTAAGTCACCTAAGTCCCTCATATGTGGTTCTATGTGTTTATGTGTGATGAATGAGGTTTTATGGTCCTTAAATGAGTTAATATGATGTTTATAGGCAGTATGTCGAGTTTTGTGAAGTTTGGAGGTCAAACGTTCAAGAACGTCCATGACGTTCAAAAGATGTGCCTTGAAATAGCCTTGTGTGTCTAGGCATGTTTCGTTGAGTTTTACGTGTTCGTTTTGGGTGAAATTCATGTGAGAGTTCCTAAACTCATATACGAGCATGTTTGGGTTGGAAACGTCCGGGAAAACATCCCCAAGTACCATCCAAGGGTCCTTGAGGAAGGACCCAAAGTTGGTGCCAAGGCTGCCCAAGACAGCCCAAACCACGGAAGGCAATCGACGCCCAGTGGGTCAGTCGACGACCCGTGGGTGGTGATCCGTCGATTGGGACTTATAATTGGGAAGGAGGAAGCCTTAGACAAGTCTCAATCCCAGACCACGGACCAGCAGGACGGTCCGTTGGTCAAGGGACGGACCGTCGATGGCTCTGTTCCTGCGAGCAATTCACTGCCAAGTTGAGGGGTGAACTTGTAATTTCACCCCACTTCAAAATAAGAGCATTGGTGGTTCCCTAAGGGTCTTTTGGGTATTTTAAATGTGTTTATAAGTCTTTAACACTTAGAATATTTCATTCTTCAAAATCAAAACCCCAAAATCCCTTAGAAATTCCCTAAGACTCCATTGAAGCCAAAACTTAAGGAAGATCTTGGATTAGAGATTTGAGTGGTGATTCTTCATCAAATTGAAGGATTAAATTATTTGATTATGCCTTTTTATCCTTGAAACTTGGTTCATCAAGGAGCCCAACTTTCAAAGATGTTTTCTAAAGTTTTCAAAAGATGAATTGACCTATTTCATGATCTACCATGGGTTCTTGAATTAATGGTTTTTAATCATTGTTTAGTGATTGAGTTGTTGTTATTAAGATGATTTTAACTTAATTAACCTTTGAACCCATGTAATTGATGAACCCTAGTTTTTGACTAATTTATGGGTTACTTGATATTGGTCTAATGCTTATGAATTAATGTGTAGTTTCTTATGGGATTTCTAATGATGTAAGAGTTGTATTAAATTCATATATAATTGGTATTATATTGATAATTATATATTGAATTGACTTAGATTTCATTGAATATTATAGTTTACGTATTGAATTGTTGTTCCTATGTGCTTCTTTACTAACATGTACTATATGCTAAAGTGAAGTATGTTGTGTCTTGTTTAGGTAGACTTGTGTCCCTTACTTGATGCATGCATGAATATGAATATATGATGTTTTGACTTAGGAAGCTAAAACGTCTTAGTCTTGAATGAACGAATGTTAGGTGAGACCTTTAATGATAATAAGAGGGTCCTTTATGTGAAACCTTGAACCTAGTGGTAAGGTTATGAAACTTGAAGTCGAAAGTCGTAATGGTATCCTTCATGTAATAAAAGATGTACTTAAGGTTGATTGTCTGTAATGAAATCATATCAATCCTTAGGAAAGTCATGATGAGCTTCTTGTCACCATTGTAAGTCAGCCCCTAGAGGACCTCTTTTGTAGGGAAAATGTAATTGGGTTATGAACTTGATATGGAAACCCTTTGTATGAACCTTAATGTGAATTAATCTATGAGAACGAAGGTTAGCACCGAGTGAGTATGGTAAGGGAAGTAGTTCTAGTGAATGCATGAGGCTAGAATACAAAGTAAGCCCTTCATATTCCTTAACCATGTGCCTACATGGGATGTGTCCAAGTTCTACCATTGGCAAGTAGAACAACCTCATCGGAGTAGGATAGAACTCCGGATTCCATGTTTTGTTACCATGGTCTATGTCGGTTATTGCCTATTCTCATCATGTGGGATACCTATTAGCATTAGAGAAGTTCTATGAGGTTTAGGTGGTAGTATGAGACGCTATCTCGACATTGCACAGGCTTTGAAGATGTTAGTAAGAGTCCCTAGGTCTTCTCCAAGACCATTATTTAAATGTCCTTTATGTGATGAATGTCTCTTAAATGAACTAAAGCTGTAATGACTTAATGATATAAAGCATGTGAATGAATGAGTACCTAATCTAAAGTGACTTAAGGATTTCTTAGTTAAAGTGTGAAGAGGGCATAAAGGATGATCTCTTCATGTCTTATCTATGGAAGTCTTGAGAATTACTTTAGTTAGAGAAGTTGGTTGTTATGGTTGACATGATCTAAGCCTAGGAAGTCTTAAGGATTACATTGGTAACCTTGAAGAGGGTGTATGGGCATTCTCTTCTAGGAGTACTTAAGTAAGTCTTTTGATAGCCTTGGTAGGGGACATTGTCATATTATGAATGTTTTGTATGTTGGTGTATTGTAGGTGTGTATGTGTCTCATTATGAGTAGCCTTTGAGGATCATTTAGGCACATTTAGAGAGGGTGTATGGGAGGTCTCAATTTGTGTGACTTAAGTGAGCCTTAGGATAACTTTAGTGAGAAGACTACATGCTAGAAAGTGTTAATAAGGATGTGAAAGTACTTCACTGTTACAGTGAAGCAATTCACTGTACAGTGAATATAGGTCACTGGAAAGTGAGTTCTAAAAATGCGATAATTGATTTAAATGCTTTATTATGTGTTTCTAAGTTGATAAATGTTGTTCTTATGATGATATTATGATATTTAAATGAAAAGATGCATATTTCCAATAAATGTCCGTTTTCATGATTTTTATGAATAATGCCATACTTAGTACATGTGGTTGTACTAATTTCATGCTTTTATCTATCTCTATAGTGGTTGGTAGGTGAGGAGAATTTGGGAAGCAAGACTTCGATTAGAATATCGTTCAAGTGAAGTTGAAGTATGTCCTCATTTGACTCGAGGGCATATATATCTTTTATGTTTCTTTTATGAAGTATTGTAATAGACTATATGGTACTATGTTTTCTATTTTGTATGGGACGTGTCCCAAGTACTCTTGTGTCTAAGATTGATGAGATTGAGGCTTATTATTTCCTATTAATTCTATATGAAAGAGTTTTTAAAAGACTATGATATGTTTTGTGAAAAGTTTTAATTTTGCACTACTTTTCACTATGTATATGCGATGAATGATATGAAAGGGCTTGTATAAGACCTCCGAGAGGTCGAGTACACCGGTTGCAATCCGAGATTGTTCCCTAACTTATAGGGTGTGGTCTTGGGATGTGACAGTGAGCCTCATGAAAGTTTTTTTCAATAATAATCCAAACTAGACTATGTTATGAATGTTATGACTATGTGAAAGGATATTCTCACATAATGTAGGTTCTATGAGAAAGGGCATTCTCATCTTAGAAACGTTTGAGCTATATGATATATTAAGGATTAAGCCCTCAAAGACTACTTTATGAATTAATGTTAAGTAAAGGCTTAAAGATGTTTTTAAAAGGGAGTTTGAGCTTAGCAGTGAGTGAACATGAAAATGAGTCAGAGGCTTTTATGTTTAGCATGTACGGCTTCCCACATGGGTTATTCTATGTTTATCAAGTCTTGGTTCCCAAGGATATGTGTTGTCTCATGAGATGGAAGCTTTCTACATTAGCAAATCCAGATTTTTACTAGCAATCTCCTTGTTCCATAACTACGTGCCCCCGTAGATCTTACCTTTTTGGATCCACTTAGATAGCTATTATGAAAGGTTATACCTTAGGCAAGTATTACCCTCTTTTTTTGGCGTGGGAGTAGAATACCGGATTCCATGTAGCACACATGGTCTATGTCGGTTATGGAAATGTCTCCCATAAGTTAAAAAATGAACTAAGATAAGAATGTAAACTCTAGTCATGTCTTCTTGAGGAGTTTACTTAGTATGGGTAGGACTATGGACCTGACCTATGCATTGCACAAGTGGACATTAAGGGAGGTTAGGATTAGGTTCTTCGATGTAATAAGAATTATGGTTATGTATATTGGTATGAATGCATATTAAGGTTGACTTTACCTATGTCAAGACATGAATTATGATTATGCATGTGAATTACACTTATGACTTCTAGTGGGTTCGCTTAGTATGTAAGGGGGGAATGAGACTCCATATGTACATTACACAAGTGAGCTTGTAAATGGGGTTATGAGGGTGATTTACCTATTATATGAACTAAATGGGTTATGACAAAGTTCTTATATGTCATCAATGAAGTATGTTGGTCTTATGTCTAATGTTAAATGAATATGTTGTGAGTTGTTGAATATGATGTGCCTAGTCTAGGGTGGCTTCCTAGGAGCACTTGTTGTGAGTAATATTATGGGATGCTACTTGCACATTACACTACTGTGACATGGGGTTGTCTTAGGTGATGGTTCTTATGTGAAATGTTATGTTTTATGATGTGCTTATGTCCTTATGAATGTATGTGGTTGGATTGATGAAGGTTGTATAAAGTTCACTTTTGGTGGCCTTAAGATGATACTGTTGTATGAATGGTTGGATGGAACACTTTTCCTACATTGCACTAAGTATTGCTTAAGGGTTGCTTTATGTAAGGAGTTAAGGTAAAAAGGAAAGGTAATGTATTGTAGGTATTGGATGTGCCTCAAATATGATAAATGACTTTATGTGTTGTTATGAATAGTATCCATATCTATTATGATGTATGTTAACTATATTGTGCCTATTATATCAAATGTTCATGAAGTTTGTCTAAAATGACATGATGCATGGTTTCCAAATAAATGTCCTCTTTAAAGCATGTTTTTGCATGGTTATCATTCTTAGTGCATTCTTGTACTAACACCATTCTTCTTCACCTTTTTACACCAAGTGTAGGTGGTGGTCGCTAAAGGACCTTTCCTAGAATGAAGAGCTTAGATTACTATTGACAAGTTCGGGTGTTTACTTAAAGTTTCAAGGACTCTTGTATTAAGAGTTTCTTTAAGTTCATGTAATAGACTAGTAATGTTTCGTTTTGTATTGTAAGGGTCGTGTGTCTATTATATTGAAGTCGTGTCTAAGATGGCAAAATTAGACTTAGTCTTCCAATCATGTATTAATGGTCTTAAATGAGATGACTTTTGTCTTGTGTTTTCAAATGAAAAAGTTTGAAATACCACACTATTTTATGCCTATGTGATGAAAGAATGCTAAGGGCTAGTATAAGACCTTTGAGAGGCCGAGTACGTCGTGTTACAAATAGAGGATGCTCTCAGGTCGTGACAAACTTAGTATCAGAGCATAAGATTATGAAAATGGTCTTAGGATTGATGTCTCATGATCCATATCTAGCAGAGTGTTGTTCATCGGTGTGAGTCGCGACACATCTATGAGCGAGAGGCTATAGGATGATAAAAATTTCACTTTCTTCATTACTCTTGTGTCGTGCCATAAAACTTAACTCCGTATGATCTCTCTCTCTTATTTCCCTTGTCCGGTGGTCTTCTAGATGTGATTGCTCAAAAGGGGTGATGTTGCAAGGTTTGAGGGAGAAAAATGTGAGTTTTGATGCTTATTATCTTTTCTAACTAGATGAGTATATGTGAAGGTGGACTTGGAAGTTTTTGTTGTGATGCCAATTATGGCTATGTGTGACCTATGAGATTTGAGGCATTATATTAGGAATTTGTATTGTGGTGTAGTTCTAGCATGATAAAAGTTGTTAGGGTTGAATGAAGTCCTTTTTGGGATGATGATTTACTTTATGTGCAATGGTAGTAGAAAGTTATGGTATAGAATTGAGGAGTTTTGGAGGAATGTGGTAAATACAGAGAGTTGAAAGTTTCCAGTTTGTATGATTCATACTTCACAGTTGTCTTTGTGTTGGATTGAAGTTCTTTTGTAGGCTTACTTTTAAGAGGGGAAGATAGTGTGTTTACCTAACAAGGTAATTGTGAAGTTATGCTTGTTAATGAGAGAACTAGTATGACTAAATGGTTAGTTCCCATATGAACCTACCCTAAGGGTGGAGAAATGGAAAAATAGGATTCATTCCATGAGTTGGGGTTGTGTTGTGCTCTAGGGTTGACTTAGAAGGATGTACGTACCACTTAGTTCATGGGAAGGAGAATATAGGTGTTGACCAACTTCAAAGAGGTTATTGTCTGTTAAGATTGATCTTAAGTATGGTCATTTGAGAAGAGCGCTTAGATAATACCTAGGCATGGTTGGGTGGTAGATTCCATCAAAAGTGATGGTAAGGGTTGAAATGGCCTAGACATTGTATTAAATCTACTAAGACCTTATTAACATATGATGGAATGGATTTTAATGAATAATGGTGCTTAAGTTGTTCCTAAAGGATGTTTGAGTGAGTAAACTCTTCTTGGAAGGTAGAGGTAAAACCCTCAATGATGTAGAACCAAATTATGTAAGGAGTATGAAGGTTTAGTCTTGACTTGCTTCGACTTTAGAATTTAAGGGTATGAGGTGGTAAAGAGTTGAATAAGCTCACCCCAAGTGGGGGATAATGTGCCTAGATGTCAAGGTTTTGAGTGCCCTTAATATTCCAACATTGAGCTTCCTTGAATTTCTCCATTACGATAACCACTTTGGATGATGGATGTGAAAGGTTGAGCAAATTGGATAATTGTTTTTGGATTACTTGAAATCTTCACCTAATGAAGTGTAGTGAAGGTTCAGTGAGGAATTGTTCCTACCTTAGAGGTGAATGAGGTGATGTTTAAAAGGGGTTTGCATAAGCTTGATCCCAAGAGGGGGATGTTGTGCTTGGTTAGAAAGTATGGTAAGTTATAGTTCTCTTGGTTGTTATAAGTTGCTCTTAGATGGGTTACCCCAAGTGGGGGATGATGATTTGAGTAGTAAGGTTGTTGATCTCCCTATCCTTTCCTTCTATTCTTACTCAAGCTTGACACCAAAAGTTCCTAGTAGCTTCTTCATGTTTTAGAGTCTTGCATATGAGTATAAGTTGTATGTTCTCCATATGTTATGCATGTCCTTGATGACATTATGTTATGCATGTTTTGAAAGATTCCTATTTCATGTAAATGAATTTTTGAGAAATTACATGTTTCTCATGTTGTTTTGCATCTTAATATGGTAAATGCACATTTGACTTCATGAGGTGGTTCAATGAACATGCTTGGTTGTGTTTTTCATTTTTGCCCTATATTGAGTGTTGAGCTTTCTTTCAATGAGAAAAAATAAGTTCCCTCTGTGAGTATGTGTTTTTGTGTTGTTTGGAAGTGTTGACATAGGCTTACTCTTAAGGAGTGATGGTGTTACTAGCCAATATTATTGATGTTTCCCTATGAGTTGTAATAACTCCCCTAACTAAATATGGTAATGTCATGTATGTCCTTGATGGTATTATGTCTAAATGATAAGATTGTAGTTGATCTACATTGGCCATGATTTATGTGCATTTAGTATGGGTAACTTATTTGCCTCATGAATTGTAATGTCGATCATACCTACGTGTGATTTGAAAGTTATTGCATATTGGGACTTATGATGAGATAAAAGGGTAAAATTAATGTCATAATTAGGAGAAGGTATTTCCTCCTAAAACATAAGAAATGTTTATGTGTTTGATGCATTATGAGTTGGTGGATGAAGTTCCTACTTGCTTGTGTCGCATTGAGTTCATAATGATATAAAGTTTGTGTTGCTTGTAAGTTTGGTGCATTGAATGTTATGTTGTATTAATGTTGTGTGTTGTGAGATGGTAGTTGGGTCATTCAGTCCTTGAAAGTGTTTTAAGTGTCATTCGAGGAAGAATGACACTTAAAACACTCAAAATGCAATAGGATGAAATAGAGCCTCACATGAGTTCTATGAGTTAATAACTTGTTCAAATAATGAGAAATCACTTTTAATAGTTGGTTTAAATAGTTTTGAGGTCAAACATCAAGGGACAACCAAGACGTCCGAAATCTAGTCTTTTGGGTGCTAGTGTGTCTAGTGTGTTGTTCATTATTTGATGTGTCATTTGGAGTCTAAAATGATTGGAGGTGACCCTAGTATCTATATGGTCATGTTTAGGTTTGAACGTCTGGTTATGATTCCCCAAGGACCACCCTAAGGGTCCTTGAGGAGGACCTAAACATTGGCCAAGAAGTTGTCAAGACAACTTGACCAACGACCCCAAGTGACACCCTGTTCATGGATTGACGACCAGTTGATCGGGCTGTTGCTACACACTTAGTCGTGGGAGCTTAGCCCCCACTTTGAGGAGCCTTAGTCACAAACCACGGACCTGCAGGACGGTCTGTGCCTCCACCCATAGTCCGTAGGTGGAGATCGTGGGTCAAGACCTGCAACTGATGTCTTGGTTCAACCATTTAAGGGGTGAATTGGTAAATTCACCCACGTCCTAATTATATGGTGGACGGTTATTTTGTCTATTTTAGTGTATTTTAAGTTGGTTAAAACATAGAAACCCCAAACTAGAATTCATTCTTCAAAACTAAACCCTTCCCTCCCAAATAGATTCTCTCTAGAACTACATTGGAGGCCAAGCTCAAGCTCAAGCTAAGGGTTGGGTTTTCAACTGATTTCTTCTTCATTTTTCGTGGGTATTCAATCAATAAGATATGTTAACTCTTGATACTTGAATAACCTCTCATTCAAGGAGTTCTATCAAAGATTTTCCAAAGTGTTTCAATGACCAAATTTCCCAATTTCCGATCTAACCATGGGTTCATTGTCAAAGTGTTTTCAAAGTCATTGTTATGGTGAATAAATGTTTGATACATTTTTTGATATAATTTTCAATGAAATTCCTTGACCAACCCATGATCTTCCTAAACTCTCAATTTAGCCTATAAAGTGGGTTTTGTGATCTTGATTGTATATTAATTATAAAAACTTAGATCGTGATGTATTATTGAATCCTATTGTTATCTTTAGCTGTTGATTATGAATTTTTGAGAATTTATCTATGATGATCATGGCTTGGAGAATTGGAAAGTTTAACCTAACTTCTTGTCTATTTGAAATTGATCTAGTATGGTTTGATCCACTTATAGTGGAGTTGTTTACTTCTTGTCTATCTATGCATGTTGTGATCATGGCCTTGATGGCAATAGATGTGAAGTGATTTATTCTTATGATTAATATGTGTATGAATGTGTTCCATGAAGGTTATGTATGTAGTCTTCAATGTTAGTATCATGATTAAGGTGTATTAATAGTGTGAAGTATAATTTGAATGAGAATGTTAGGGTAAGGTATGGTATACATGCTTGATTGTGATAGGTACTATTATGGAATGAAACCTACCTATATGACCCCTATATGAATGTGTAATCTTATACATATTAGGAGTTATCTATTCAAATGATGAATGTGTTTATGTCTCGTATGACGAAGGGTGTGTGTGGTCTAGAATCCCTAAATGCTTTATATGTGAATTGTTCATGACTTGGGGATATTGTAAATGTATTGTGATCCCTTGAAGGGAAGTTCCCTCAATAAAAATGTTGTTGCTATTATGTCATTATGAGGACCAATATGTACAGACACACACTCCCCATGTTAATTATGAATATGATATGTTAATGGTGTCAATTGAAAGGTTAATTCTCATATGCACCTTTACATCTTATTATGCCTGAAAAGTATATGACTAGCAAGGTATGAATATGTGTGGCATAAAGGTTTTTATGTGAAAGGCTTTCTCACATATGTACATACACATGAACGAATGAATGAATAAGGTTAAAGATATTCTAGTAAATGTGATCTTGAAATGTTTCCGCAATTGTACTCTAAACTAGACTATGTTATGAATGTTATGACTACGTGAATGGATATTTCTCACATAATGTAGCTTCTATGATGAAAGGTTATCCTCATCTTAGCAACCTTTGAGCTAGATGATAGATGAGGGATTAAGTCCCTAAAGCCTACTATATGAATTAATGTTAAGTAAAGGCTTAAAGATGTTTTAGAAAGGAAGTTTGAGCTTAGCACCAAGTGAACATGAAAATGAGACGGAGGCTTTTACATTTAGAAATTCCGGTTTCCCACATTGGTTCCTTCTACGTTTAGGAAGTCCGGGTTCCCAAGGATATGTGTTTTCTCATGAGATGGAAGCCTTCTATGTTAGCAAGTCTGGGTTTCTAGTAGCAATCTCCTTGTTTTATAACTACGTGCCTCCGTAGGTCTTAGATTAGTGGATCCACTTGGATAGCTATTATGAAAGGTTCTACCTAAGGCAAGTAGTATTCTCTCTTTTCGGTGTGGGAGTAGAACATCGGATTCCATGTAGCTCACATGGTCTATGTGAGTTATAGCAATGTCTTCCGAAAGTTAAGAAATGAACTAAGATAAGAGTATGAACTCTAGTCATGACTTCTTTAGGAGTTTACTTAGTGTAGGTAGGACTATGGACCCTACCTATGTATTGCACAAGTGAAGTTTAAGGGAGGTTAGGATTAGGTTCTATTATGTAATAAGGATGTATATTGGTATGAATGTGTCACGACCCGAGAGTAACCCTAGACGTAACCAGCGTCGTCGACCTCGAAGAAGTCTTAGACAAGACCTTCGCATTCATAATTGCATATTAGATAAAATAAAGTGGAAATTTTAAAACTTTTTATTTGAAGTTGAATTTCAGTTCATATATCAAAAGAGAAACTAACTTCTCTCACATTTCCATCTACACATAAGAGTATGAGAATCGGGACTTAGCCCTTACATCATTACAAGTCTTATAAAAACATAGTCCTCGAAATTGGAGAAGTGGAACAATGTCTTTCAATATAAGCAAAATAACTAAAGCTAGAATCATAGGGTTTTGTACTCGGACTTGAGGACTCACAACTTGGGAAAACAATCCAAGCTTCTTGAGAAAATGGCCTTGAATCACCTCAGTGGCTCGAACCTACATTTGTGTAGAAAAAAAGACGACATGGGTTAGTACAAACCACATGTCGTAAGTATGTAAACATATGCAAGTAAAAAAATTTAAAACATGCACAAAGGGAAATTTTGTTATAAGCATGGTATATTCACTTTAAAAGCCTTTATGCACATTCCAAGAACCATATACAAGTCCATACCATGACAACAAGACATACCCATTTTCATAAGCAACGTCATAATAAAGCCATAGTCAACATTTCACATTTATAGTCCATTTCTTCAATACATCACAAGACCTTACTCATTACCCCCAAATCAAGTCTACTAGTGCAATGTGTATGTGAAAACCCATAACCCCACACACACCAAGCAAACTTACAAGAAGATCACAAGCATTGTCATTTACCTCATACATCGTCATAACAAGTATATCCAATAACATGCAAACCATGTGAGAACAACATCATGTATATCAAATGACCCCAACCTCATGCATATCGTTCATAACATATATACATAAAGAACCCACCTAGAATTCCCCTCAAGTCCACCTGTGAAATGTATTGGTAAAGTCCCATACCCTTACCTACGCTAAGTAACACCTCTTAAGTAGTCCTAGTTAGAGATAATATTCTTACTTTCATTCATTCATTTTAACACTCGGGAAACTTCGCCATAACCAACACAGACAATGTGAGCTACATGGAATCCGGTGTCGTACCCTCACACCGAAAGGAAGGTGTCCTACTTTCCAAGTAAGACATAAACATTCGTATAACATCTAAGTGGATCCATTAGCAAAGGTTTTTATGGGGCACATAGTTAAGGAACGAGGAGGTCGCTACTAGAAGACCTCTTTATGCTAATTAACATTGTATTTTCCACACATGAGAGAACATAATGTTAACCTCCCTTCCTTTGTGAAGGAACACCTCTCAATGGCATGTTCACTCGGTGCTAATCTAAATTCCCTTTTTGAAGTGTCTTTAAGTCTTTCTTATCATTAATTCATAACATAGGTCTTAAGAGTTCAACCCCTCATATAACATGTTCATAGATCATAGGTTCTAGGATGAGAATTCCCTTTCATAAAAAACCCAACATCATGTTAGAACATTACTTCATAACATAGCAATAAGATGTGCATAGAAATTACCTTCCATTCCACATAGTAACACACCAATCATCATCTCACAATCATCACATTCATAGAATGATAATACATTGATAACTTCATCATTCATACTTGAAGTAATCAACATTACCAAATATAACCTAACAATACTACAATAGTATGTCCATAGCCTTGAAGGTCTTACCAATGGCCTCCAAGATACCCTTTCAAGATTTCATCCCAAATCCATGCAATTCATCTATAAAATAGGTTGTCATCATACAATAGTCAATTATACAAGAAAATACTCAATTACATCACCTCTAATCATTAATCAACATAAATCAAGAGTTAGGGTTAAGAGAAGAGGGACATTATTGGGTCTTTAGAGAATTAGGTCAAACAAACCTAAACAATACATGAAGTCACTCATAAAAGTTCATATTAAATCATTAATAATCAATTATAGACCAAATAATTTAAGTTTAAAGGTGACCCACGAAATTTAGTGAAATCTAGAAGTTTTGAAGAACCTCGAAATCAATTTTAATGAACCTCTTGGGGAAAGGAGTCCCAAGAGAGAGGAGTTCCTATACTTAGTTAATCTTTAAGGATTAATGGATAAAATCCTTGCTCTTGAGCCCTAATTGAAGCTTTGACCTTCTTCTTCAATGGAGTCTTAGTGTAGTGAGAGAATCTTGAGAGAAGTGGGAGCTTTTGAGGTTTTGGATTTATAAGGTGTAATACTTGTTTTATGACTTAAATCACTTTAATATACCTAAATGAAAAAATTATAACCGCCCCTTCACTTAAATGGACAAGGATGGAATTTACCTAACCACCCTTTTCTTGGCCGTGTCTTGCACCAATTTTTAGACACCAAACCACGCCCACCATTGACGGCCCCGTCAACCCATTGACGCCCCCGTCCTGGATGCCCGGTTTGTGTGAGAGAGTTTCCAAGTGGATCAAAGCTCCAAAGTTCTAATTATTGGCCTACAGGGTCCATTGACACCTCATAAAATCATTGATGGTCCGTCAATAGTGCTCGTTAGAAGGTGTTGTATTTTGACAACTTTTGGGTCAATTTTTTGGGTCCTTAGGTTGGTCCTTTGGGGGGGGGGGTCGTACCAAAAACTTTTGACCCTAAACACGTAGTAACTTGTATTCAAAGTATTTTTACAAGATTTAGCCCTCATACAACTTTTCAAACCCCTTACAAGACCTAAGGACACACTAGATCTTTTTCACTACTTTCCGGACATCATGGTCGTTTCTTGACGCTTATGCACTAACACTTTCAAACTAAGTTATTTTTGTTAGGTTAGGTCTTGAATCATCATTTTAACCCTTTTAAAGTTGTTACACTCCATTCAAAACTCTAGCTTAAGTCAATGGATTTCTGAGGTGTAACCATATCCCCCACTTGAGGAACATTTGTCCTCGAATGACACTTTAAACATCTTTTTGGAATTTACGACTCAAGACTAGAAGCCCAACCAACACACAGTATATAATGATAATTCAATAACAAAGTAGAAAACATTAACTCCATTCTCAAACACAATAATGCATCACCACAAGGTAGAAACTATACCAACTACCAAATATGCACACATTTCATCACTTCACATTATGCCAGGAGGAATTTCCTTCTCCTTCTCATATAGCTGAACATGTCCAACTGTCACGACCAGAGAGATCCCCCTAGTTGTAACACGGCGTATTCGACCTCTCGAAGGTCTTATACAAGCCCTTTGTATACTTTTACGCATAATGTAAAATAGCAGAAAATTTAAAACTTTTTTATACCATAACACAAGAGTAAAAGTCATCTTATTTGAAACCATTAATACAAGATTGAAGTACTAAGTCTCATCTTGCCATCTTAGACACGACTTCCATAAATACTTAGGGACACGTCCCTTAAAATACAAAAGAAACATTACTAATGTATTACATGAACCTATAGAAACTCTTAACATCAAGGTCCTTGAATCATTAAGGACACACCCGAACTTGGTAATAGAAATTTATCACATCCGGGGAGCACCCCCTAGAAGTAACATAGCGTCCTTGACCTCTCGGAGTCTTATACAAGCCCATAGTTATCATTCATCGCATTCTCATAGTAAATTTAGCGGAAAATTTAGAACTTTTCATAGCATATCATATGCAAGAAACATCACTTCATATATATATAAAATATAAAATATAGTACATAGTTAAAGACTCTAGTCTCTTTTTGCAATCCTAGACTCAACATCATTAGAGTACTTTAGGGACAAGACCCTTACAATATAATACATAGGTACAATAATAAAAGACTTTACAGCAAAGTAGACATGGGAAATCCTTCAACTTAAGGATTCCTTTCCTTGAGCTTGGGAATCACATATAAAGATCCTCACCATTAAAGACATCCTTTAAGCAATCCATAACCTACACTTTGTGTAAAAAGGTAGAGAAGAATGGAGTTAGTACAAGAATGCACTAAGTATGGCAACTATGCAAAAACATGCATTTAAAAGGGACATTTTACTTGAAATCATGTATTATGGCTTTTTGTGAAAAATTCATAAAACCTTTATACAATAAGAATTATATCATTTACATACTTCATATAGGAATATTTCATGGTCAAACATAATATAAAATCATACATTGCATTTAAGACATTTTTGAATCATTTTATAGTAAGCTTAAAGTGAACTCTTGTTACCTTTACAGTGAACTCCTTTTATTATAACTCCTTGACTTTCCCAAGTAATCCTCTAGTGATACTTGGTCAATGCATAGATAATGTCCCATAACACTATCCATACTCAAGCATCACTTTAAGACCATAAGGAAACCATTCATACAACCTTTCAACTCAACACATACAACCATAGGACCTTTTCATATAACAAGCACCAACTTCAGATTAGACTTAACATAATACATTACTCACAATCCTAATCTAAGTCTACTAGTGCAGTGTACATGTGAAGCCCCATAACCTCACACATAGTTAGTAAAACTTTCATAAGACCACAACCATCATAACACTCACTTCATACATTAACATGTCAATTATAGACAACTTTATTCATGCCAAGCAAGACCTTCATAATATAGTCATTAAGACCAACTTTATGCACATAAGGATAAGACCACTTCATATAGATCCATACCATGCATTTCATCACAACAAGTAGACAACACTACCACGTCATGCATAAGGAATATAAACATAATCATATACATTAGAACACCTTCCTAGAACTTCCCTCAAGAGTTACTTGTGTAATGTATATGTGAAGTCTCATACCCCCACCTACACTAAGCAACTACCCTTAGGTTATCTTAGTTAGGGTCCTTACTTTACTTCCATTGTCTATCTTACTTTAGCGAAACTATAGCCTTAACCGACAGTAAGTCCATGGGTGATAAACATGAAATTTGGTGTTGTAGAGCGTTACACCAATGGAAGGTGTTCTTACCTAGCCAAGGTAAAACATTAACACATGCTAGCATACTAAGTGAGTTCACTTGTTAGATCCTATGTGGCAAGCATAGTTATGGAACTTGGAGATACACATAACCCTCTACATGCTCATTAACATTTGAGCCTCATCTCATGAGAAACGATGGGTGAATCTTCCTTAAGGAAAGTCAACACCTCATGTCGAACCATGGGTAAATTTTCCTCCAAGGGAAGTCAACACCTTATGAGAACCCAATGGTGAATCTTCCTCCAAGGGAAGACAACACCTCTCATTGTCAAGTTAACTTGGTGCTAAGCTAAGTTCCCTTTATTGAAAAGTCTTTATTACATTACTTTATAAAACATAGGCTTTAGGAGATTGACCCCTTATATGCTTATCTCATAGGTTATGAATGAGAGTTCATCAACCTAATTCATGTGAGAAACCCATTCACATGGACATAGCATATGTAAGCACCATCTAGTTTAGGGTACTCTTGAGAATGCCCCCTCTATTGACTAGATCATTATTCATGTGTGTGTGTATATACATGTGAGCAAACCTTTCACATAACACATTTTAGCCACACATATTCATACTTCATTTCATTCATGCATAAGTGTACAAGTGTAACAATATATGCAATCCTTTCATATAAACACATTTAGACACTAGGTATAATCATACTTCATCATACCATATACTTCACATTATAGCATCTAAGACATGTTCATAACATACTCATGAATTCAAATTCATGTACTTAGAAGACCAACCTAGGAACTATCCTATCAAGGTACACATGTGCAATGCATAGACAAGGTCCCATACCCTTGCCCATACTAGTACACCTATCAAGTCAACCTAGTTAATGATACATCACATAACATCATAGAATGGATAGCATAGCATACGACTCATTTATTCAAGACTTACAACATTATTATAGTAAGCTCTAGTCTTTATGCACCTATATTAACCTTACTTTACATAGAGCATTATACGACCTCATCATAGGCAGCACATACACATAACTCTGACATAGCCATTCACATTCTCATAACATTGGCAATACAACCTAGATCATAGCTAGAATAGGAAACTAGACATAGGCTTCACATTTGGTGATCATCACCACCACACATTCATATCACAATTGCCTTTAAGGCCATGATCACATTACATATATCTTGGCAATAAAGTAAACAACGCCACCATAAGTGCACCATACCACACAATGCCATACAAGGCTTCATCAACTATCAAAACTATAAGAAAGTAGGGAGGAAGAGTCATTCTTACCAATTCATCAACCTTTGATCATCATTGATCAATACACCTTTTTCATCAAAAATTCATATATAGAGAAGTATCTAAATGTACTTTATCATAAAAGAAATCATGCATAAGCCACTACAAGATCATGCTACTAACAAGTACACTACATCAATAACACACTAGAGAGTAGAGAGATATAGATCACTTACTAGTATTACTTGCTTTGATCATCATAATCAACATTCATAATATGTCAATATAAAAATCTAGGGCAGTAGCTAAAGACATAATAACCAAGTCTAAATCATGCTTCACCTACCCTAGAACTTAGATCACATCATATACATAGCATTGTAAATCAATAGGCTAAGAGAATGTAAATCAATCCTTACCAACACTCCATTGTTTTCATCATTAAGGATTCATACCCACAATTTATCAATAACATAAAAGTAACACAGTAGATACAATTATCCCTACAAAACCGAATCCCACATTCATGCATTATAGAGTCAATGTTACAGTGAATGTCATATATTAACAAAATATAGGAAGTAGAGATCAAGTCTTCAAGCATCAATGAACATTGGTCCAATATTACATAATTCATCATCACATTACAATGTATGCAGTAGGTATAAGAAATTTAACATGTTATAATCATAATTCGATCAACATCAATTCAAGATCACAAAGCCTATACTTAGGCTAAAATGATAGTTTGAAGGGAGCATGAGTTCATCATGCAATTGGATTGAAATCCACATTAAAATCAATACATTATCATCAATTCATCATGATAAAGACTTTGAAAATATTTTGAGAAAGAACCCATGGCTAGATTGAAGAATACACAATTTGATCACGAAACTTCTTTGAAAACTTTGAAAGGAACTCTAGATGGAAGATTAACCAGAGATGAAGTATCACCATACCTTAATGTAGAACAAGACCTCTAAAACTTGGTGAAGAGCCCATGGAAATCAAAGCTCCAAGATGTTCTTGAGCTTCACCTTCAATGGAGGTTCTATAGTGAGTTTGGATAGGAAGGGAAGTCTAATCTTTGTGAATTGAATTTGGAATGGGGTTGTCACATTTTTGATCACTTAAATACACAAAAAATAACAAAATAAACCAACTAGGGTAAGGTTAGAACGTGGGGTGAATTTCCAATTCACGCCTTAATGAAGCAGCATGCAAGCTGTGATGTTGCAGGCTGCATCGACGGGCACAGTTGACGGGGCGTCATCTGGTCAACGAACGGTCCTGTTTCTTCATCATTTGCCACTGCAACTACGTCTTGGGAGGCTAATATCACACGACTAAGTGTTGAGCGACACCTCCCATCGACAGGGCGTCAATTGAAGGATGGGGCATCAGTTGGGGTTTGTCGATTGACACTGCCAAGGCAGTGTCTTGACAACCTTTGGGTCCTCTTTGAGGGCTTCTAGCGGGGCCCTTGGGGAGTCGTATCCAAATGTTTCCAACGTAAATATATACCTTAACATGTCAAGGACCTTCGACATCAGTTTCACCCTAAAAATCCACGTAAAACACATCCAAACATGCAAGGCACACTCAAGACATACATGAACGTCTCAAGGGCTAACTTTCGAACGTCTTAGACGTTTCACCTCCAAACTTCATGAAACTTAACACACTTCCTATAAACACCATTATAGATCATATAAGGACCTCATAAGATCATGACATACACATTTAAGCACATATAGACACATGAGGCACATAGGTGACTAGTCGTGGAACGTCTTTGTCGTCCCTTGACTTTTGACTTCCAAATCACCTGAATCTTTAGACACTGCCTCAATATACATTATAAACCGTTTTAGGACCTTAGACCCTTAGGACAAACATGTTAGCCTCTAGACACCCTAACTCATTTTGGGGTCTTAAAAATTCCAAGCTCTTCATTATAAGAAAGTCCTTTAGCCATCATCACATACACTTTTGTCTAAAAATATGAATAGAATGGTATTAGTACAAGAAAGCACTAAGTATGATAACCACGAACAAATATTCTTTAAACCGTACATTTAGTTATAAACCATGCATCATGTATTTTTAGAGAAACTTCATGAACATTGATATAATAATCACATTATAGTTCAATACATTATAATAGGCATGGATAATATTCAAAACAACACATAATGTCATTTATCACATTTAAGACACATTCAATATCTCCAATACATTATCTTTCCTTTTTACTTTAACTCCTTTACCTAAAGCAACCCTTAAGTAATACTTCAGTGCAACGTATGAGTAGTGTCCCATTCCACCATTCACACCAAAGTATCACCTTAAGGTCACCAAGTGAACATTCATACAACCTTCATCAATTGATACATTCATAAGGACACAATCATATCATAAACATAATCTTCACATAATAACCATCACCCAAGACAACCCCAAGTCACACTAGTTCAATCTGCAAGTAGCATCCCATAATACTATTCACACCAAGTGTTCCTCTAAGGTCATCCTAGACTAGGCATATCATATTCAATAAGTCACAACACATGCATTGAACATTAGACATGAGACCCACATACTTCATAGACCTCATATAAGAACCTATTCATTTACTACATCATAGTCATAACCCATTTAGTCTTTATGCACATTCCAAGAACAATATACAAGTCCATACTACAAACATCACCAATATGAAACCATAGTCAACATTGCATATTTATAGTTCATTTCATCAATACATCACATGATCTTACTCATAAACCCACTCTAAGTCTACTAGTGCAATGTATATATGAAGCCTCATAACCTCACCCATACCAAGTAAATTAACAAGGGGATCACAAGCATTGCCGTTTACATCATACATCATCATGACAAGTATATCCAACAACATGCCTACTAAGTAGGACCAACATCATGCATATCAAGTGAGCGAATAACAAAGTGATAATAACATCATAATTCCATTCATAATATATATATATATATATATATATATATATATATATATATATATATATATATATATATATATATATATATATATATATATATATATATACACACATATACATAAGGAACCCACCCTAGAATTCCCTTCAAGACCTACTTGCGCAATGTATAGGCAATGTCCCGTTCCCTTACCCACACTAAGCAACATCTCTGTAGTAGTCCTAGTTATTATTCATTTGCTTACTTCCATTTGTTCATTTAAACATTCGGGAACTTCACCACAACCAAAATTAGATCATGTGAGCTAACATTGAATCCGGTGTCAACCCCTCACACTGAAAAGAGGGCATCCTAATTTCAAAGGAAGGACATATACATTGTAATAGCATCTAGGTGGATCTACTTGCTAAGCTTCCTATGGGGCACATTGTTACAATCTTAAAAATGAACTAGGTTGAATTCGAATGTATAATGTGTTTTATGAGTTAATAAAGTGTTAAAACAAATAATATTAGCATTAGAAGTCATTATGAAGAGTTTTGATGTCAAACGTCCAAGAATGACCAAGACGTTTGGAAGTTAGCCTTTATGTGTGCTAGTGTGTTCTAATGTGCCTTTGCATGTTTTATATGTTTTTTGGTGTCCAAATTAATAGGGGAGGGCTATAACACCTAGATGAAAATGTTTAGGGCTGAAACTTCTGGGTACAACTTCCTATGGACCACCCTAAGGGTCCTTAAGGAGGGCCCAAACCTTGGAAAGAAAGCTGTAAAAATTGTCCCAAACGATGCCCCCCATCGACGCCCCTTTCATCAAACGACACCCCATCGTTTGGGGCGTAGGTCCACACTTAGTGGTGGTAGATTCTCCCCCAAAAATGGAGGCTCTGACCAAAATTATTCCCCAATAGGAAGCTATGTCGATCAAACGATGGCCAGTAGTGTGCAACCGTCATTTGACACCTGTAACTTTCTGCAGGTGTCTCAGTGAATGCAAGGGCAAGTTGGGAAATTCACCCAATGTTCTAATTAAGTCCTAGACGGTTATTTGGGGTTATTTATTGTATTTATGTTAGTTAAGAATCTATAACCTATACTTAGACTTCATTATTCAAAATCATACCCCATGATCAAAAGGAGTTTCTCCAAAACCTCCATTGATATTGGTAAGAGCTTTTGTAAAGGCTAAAGGATGATGATGATTGTGATTGGAAGGTGGTGAGTTGACCTAATTCCTCTTATTTTGTATGAATTGATATTGAATTGTATTGATTGGTACGGTCCACTTATGGTGGCGGTGCTTAATTATTATATATGTTATGAACATGGCCTTATCGGCATTATTATGTGAAATATGGTATGATCATGATTTGGTATATGTGAAGGTATAAAGTGAAGGTGATCATGTATTGTCTATATATTCCATGCGGGTTCTATATTGGTATGATTGGACGTTTTTCCTCTCTAGGTTTGTATATATGATGATGAAGGACTAGGGAGAGTCTTTATAGAATGACGTTGTGTCTTGATTGGTATACTTAGGTCTCTCTTCTTGATACACGAAAGCTTATGGATAATGAATTGTTGACTTGGTAGGATTATGCACCCTATTCATGTACGTGTATGAATTAATGAAAAATAAAAGCTTAGGATCGGTAGACCTAAAGTAGTTGTCCTTCTATGAAAGACTTATACTTGAGCTTAGTCATACTTAGAGAACCACATGTTCATACTTCATTAGTCATATACTTTACATGCATAGCAATATATAAAGGTGCATATGAGAATTATCCTTTCAATTAACACCATAAACATATCATACTTATTGTTATGCATGGTGTGTGTGTACATAGTGGTCTTATAATGACATAATAGCAACAACAATGTTATTGAGCGAACTTCCATTCAAAGGATCAAAACACCTTCACAATACCCAAGTCATGAAAAACTCACATATAGAGCATTTAGGGATTATAGACCACACCTTATGTCACATCCGGGGAGCACCCCCTAGACATAACCGGCGTCGTCGTCCTCTTTTAGGACTAAGACTAACCTCTTAGCATTTTTCATAACATTCGTAGGCCAAAAATATGGAAACATTAAAAACTTTTACTACGTCTACATTGAGGTTTACATAGACCTCTACATACACACACATATATATATATAGTCATATCAAGTATACATAGACCCTTCGTATAGGAAGATTACATAGTCTTCTACTTTTATTGCACATACATATATATAACATAGAATATAGTCTCAAGGTTTTCTTATCTCACAACCATCTAAAACGATCATAGTAATTTGGGCATATCCCTACATCAATGTCAAGAAGCCACATATAGGCTTATACAAATCGTACTCAATTGAAATAGAATAAACATAAGAGTCTAAAAAGTAAAGCAACTCCGTAGGCTAGATATTGGCATCGCCCTCGAAAAGTGAGGACCTACTCACTCGGATGGTAGAGAATATCCAAGTCTTCTTCAAGTCGTCTCGAATGAGACTTCAACGAACGGAACCTAAAATGTTTGGGAAAATGGAGAAAAATGGGGTTAGTATGCCACTTGTACTAAGTATTGAGACCAAATGCACATATAACATCAAAACATGCTAAAAAGGGACATTTAGTTAAATCATGCCATTTTACCCTTTAAAAGCCTTATGCACACCCAATCAAGACATGCCAATCATTAAGACATGTTCAACAAATCAAACAAGTCATATACATGTCAACATATTTGAACCCATAATCCAATACGACTCTATCATCAAGTAATAACCATCACAAGCATGAATAAGAGTTTATCATATTATAATAAATCAAGAAAAACAATCATGAATCCCCATAAAGTCAACAAGTGCAATGACCAAGCAAAGCCCCAACCTTACCAAATCAAGTAACCCAATAAGGACCATGACTAATAACCTACTCCACATAACATAGTCTTCAATATATACAACTTCATACTTTAACAATAAGTACCAACTACATGTTCATAAGCATTATCATTATCATATAATATCATTTACATGTAAGATCACCACATCATCATCATTAACATTTATCATCATATACATACATAATATTAACCTCCTAAAGCTTCTATCAAGGCAAACTAGTGCAAGACATAGGTAGAGTCCCATACCCCTACCTAGGCTAAGTCAAACCCCTCAAGTCACTCTAGTTGGTTTATACATCATTACTTCATTTTAGTTTAGGGAACACTTGCCTTAACCGACATATACCACATTAGCTAAGTGTGAAATACGGTGTTGTAAAACCTTACACCGATGGAAGGTGGTCTACCAGCCAAAGTATAACCAAACATAAACATAGCTTCCTAGGTGGATCCACTAGCTAGTCTTCCTATGGAGGCAACATAGTCCAAGAACTAAGAGATAGGTCTTCCCTCTTCATACCACTTGGTAATTGGGCCTTCCTATCATGGGAATCCATTGAATGAGTATCCCTCAAAAGGGGAGTCAACATCACATATAGAACTATAGGGTAACTCTTCCCTTTGGAAAGTCATCACCTCCCATTGTCAAGTTTACTCTGTGCTAAGCTAAGTCCCTTTATTGAAATATATTTAATGTCTTCATTTATCAATCATAACTTAGTTTAGGTCATAGGGTCTAGCCCTTGTATAATCATTATCATCATAGCTCAATATGAAATGCATGAATATAATCCTTTCATCACAATCCGTATAACTAAGGTTAACATATTTACATATACATTCATAATATGGTAGTCATCAACATCCTTATAACATTTCATCATAATAAACCTCACAACCATAGTCAAGACATTTCAATTCAACATCATACCACCCTTTCAAACCTAATCAAGGCATACATCAATACAACATCATAACTTAATCACAATTCACCACAATTTGAAGTAAAGTATAGGGATCACAAGACTTACCAAGTCTCCTTTATAGTTCATCATCTAGGTCTTATTATCAACCCATAACTCAACCCAATTAGGGGAGTAACATCGTCACACAATGATATACAATAGAATAACAAGGACAATTGCATCACTATAACACAATTCAGTACTAGATCATAGCTTAAGACAAGACACTTAGGTCAATTTCACAATATACTTCATAACCTAAACCCACATCTCAAGAACTAGCATGATAGACCTAGAATTCATCTCAATCTATTCATAATAACAACATAGTTTAGTAATCTAATCAATAACAAATTCAATTGAATAAACATTATACAATACATGTCAAGATCACCACCTAGGGTTAAGGGTTGAGGATCATGTTCTACAATTTAGACTAACCTATCAACAATTATCATGATCAGTTTAAAATACATGTTAATCTATCCATTATATCCTAAAGAAAACATAAACAACTTAGTCCACAACATCAATTTCGAGATTAGATGAAACCCACTTGAAAATTCAACTTTTAGAAATACTTTGAATGAACCCTTTGAGAAAATAAGTCTCAAAGGTGAATAGATCCCATACCTCTAAGTTTTATGAAGATTTAATGGTGAAATATCCCCTTAACATCCCCCAAAACCCTTCCCTAGCATGGTCTTCAATGGTGTCTTCCAATAGAGAGAGAAAGAAGAGAGAAGGGAGAGGATTTGTTTTATGAGTTGTAATTAGTCTGATGGGGTTGGAGTCTTTATATTATATTTGGGGGGGGGGGGAGGGGTTAATTAACTTAATAAGCCTCCCTTAATCCCCTAAATAACCATCTAACCCCTTAATTAATTTAATTGGACTCAACTTAAAACGTGCAGAAAATGGACGCTCACAGATGAGACCCCGATCGACGGTTCGTCTGTGAGTCGACAACTAGTCCCCCTTCCGTCCTGCACACTCGTCGTTTTTTCATAGACTTGTGCAGGCGAGGGATCCATCAATTTGTCTAAGTGTTGGACGACGGGTAGCATCGACGCCCCATCGATCTCCACACGAACCGTTGATGGCCTCTCGTGGTTGCACACTGCCCAGGCAGTGATGGCTCCTACATGCTAGGGTCCTCCTCAAGGGCCCTTGGTTAGTCCTTAGGAAGTCGTACCTGGACGTTTTGACCATAAATCGACTTTAATATATGTTATACACCTTTCCACTAAATTTCATGAATTTTTTATCTTAAAAACTAGTAAAATAGGCTAAGGCACGCTAGTACCTCTTTGAACCAATTTCCGGACGTCATGGACGTTCTTGAATGTTTTGGTTTCTAAACTTTCTAAATGACCTATATTCATTAAAATGGACTTAAAAACAGTGTCTAGACCTCATTACACATGTGTTAGGGTTTTAAGACACGTCTTGGATTTTCTAAGTGTTACACCTTATCCCTAACATGATCATTCACATTATACTCCTCATGATCAACATAGTTTAAACATCATGCTAGCATTGAGGTTTTCTTACATAAAATCCATAGCACATCATAAGCAAATGCATAATAATCAAAAATTCACTTTACATCTATTGCCTTCAAGGTCATGATCACAACATGCATAGATAGACAAGGAATAAACACCACCACCATAAGTGGACCATACCACACAACATCAATTTTCATCCTATAGACTGGAGATTAGGTAGATTACTAATTCTCCAGTCCATGATCAACATAGATAAATCCTACATGATTAGTAATCAATTGATAAATATAGAAATCAAATCTAGCAATACAATACAATCCAATTCAAGTACAGAACATTAACACAAAATCATATTCACAAAGAGCCACATTATAGGCCAATTTCGACAATTAGGAGGATCATGGGTTCTTTAGTAAATACAATACAAAATCATCTTAAAAAAACTAATTCAACATTGATTCATCATTAGAATGACTTAGAAAATCTTTTGACAAGGAACCCATGCTTAGATTACAAATTGGAAATTTTGGTCTTTGAATCACTTTTGAAAATCTTAGATAAAACTCCTTGAATGAAAGGTTATTCAAGAATCAAGAGTTACCATACTTTATTGATTGAATACCCATGAAATTGGAGAAGAATTCATTTGAAAATTCATCTTCTAGCTTGAGCTTGAGCTTGGCCTCCAATGGAGTTTTGAGAGAATTTTGGAAGAGAAGAGGGTTTTGAATTTTTGATTTCTCATTGGGTATTTGTGTTTTTGACTTGGGAATGGGAGTGAAAATGACTTAAAAACCATTTATAAAAGACCTCAAAGTATCCAAAACACCCCTACACTTATTTGGATTTTTACAAACGTCCAACTTGACTTTTAAACGCTGCGACCAAATCTGGGAAATGGCTGCGTGTCGGGGGGAGGGGGGGGGGACCTCCCATATTTATTTTTTGAAAGCATTTTGAGGTAGAATGGTTCGTCTTGAGCCCGCATCACGGGATTTTTTTTGCCTTTAATTGACAAGGGCGCGATGCGCCATTGACTCCAAAAACCTGCTGCCCGACAACTTTCTTGGCCAATGTTTGGGTCCTTCTCAAGGATCATTAGGATGGTCCTCAGGGAGTCGTACCCAAATATTTTGACTCTAAAAATATTTATTAAGATACTAGGGTCACCTAAACTATTTTTAGACTCCAAACAACACATAAAAACATGCACAACATACTAGAACACACCAATACGTAAAAGACTAGTTTCCGGACGTCTTGGTTGTCCCTTAACGTTTGACTTCCAAACTCTTTAAAACTTGATCCAAAGGCTGTACTTCATTATTTTAATGAGTTATTTACTCATAAAACTTCTATGAAGCTCTAGTTCATCCTATTTTATTTGAGGGTCCTTACACCAACAAGGAGCCATACATCATTTCATCACTTTATACTTGAGCAATTTCATAACAAGAAATAGCACATGAAGTCAAATATTCCAACCACATAATCAAGTGCCATCAAGTATGAAGAAAATATAAATCATGTAAATTCAAGACACATATGAAATATGAATTCTTCACAAAAGCTTGCATATATGAAGGAAAATTCATGCAAGTTCAAATACACACATGACCTTTCATAAACCACAACTAGGAGGAATTACTAACCTCAACTTTGACCAGAACAGGAAGGGAAGAAAAGGAGGATATCGGGATATCTTATCGTCCTCGGCCTCTTAAGTAGCACTTTCCACAAGATGATTCTTCCAAAGAGCCGTTACGGAAGCTACTTCTTAGGGCATCTCCAATCCTACCCTCTATTTTTCTGTATAAATATAAAGTTCTCTATTTTTTAAGACTACCAACTCCAACCCAATTCTCTATTTTACTCTCTAAAAATGAATTTTCTCTCTCTCCTCAATATTATATTATTATATCTATTTCATTTTTATTTTCTTATTTCATAATATAAATCATTTCTTCTTTTCGTAAATGATTACCTTGTAATCTTTATAATCTCCGTGTAATATAAATTAAATTCTTTTCAATTTTTTCATTAAATATAAAAATATATTTTATTCTAAATTTCTAAATAAAATAAATTACAACAAATAGTATGTATAATATATACTAACAAACAATTCAAATAAAAATGAAATCATTGATAAATACAATTACATAACAAATAATGCATTATGTTAAAATTTAATTTTACATAAATACTTGACTTTCAAAACTATTAAGTTGCTCCCATAATGCTAGATTCATGAATTACGGAGTCCAAAATGAGTAATTTTTGTCCATTTTTTCTGTGTAGCTAAAAATTGTTTAAATTAACAATTTTATCTTGTATCCAATTATTTCGCGTACTAATTTACTTCCCCTATTTCATTTGAACTATTGCAAAAAGTATTTTCATGCTCAATAAAAAGTGTAGTTTAATAATTTATCACTATAACATAAAAGTAGATTATTTGAATTATCAGGAGAGGAAATAGTGTACTTTCAATATTATGTTTTTAGATGTTATATTACTTACATAATAATTTAACTATTAAAAACTAATTTAATAGTCTCATATAAAATAAATAATAATAAAATAATTTGAATATTACATATTTTAAGTGACGACCGTTAAGAAAAAAATAGAAAATTATTATTTCGGATATATATAGTAACTTGTCAATCATATGTTTTTAGGTGTTATATTATATAAACAAATTAATTACAAATAATAAAGACTTAATTAATGAAACAATGGAAATAATATTAAAATAATCAAAAAGTGAAATAAAGAGGTGAATAGTAGTTGGAGAGCCCATTCTATAAATGGAGGATAGAGAGTAAAATGAAGTGGGGTTGGAGATCCCATTCTCTATTTTACTCTATAAATATATAGAATAGAGATTAAAATAGAGGTGGTTTGGAGATGGTCTTATTCCTCAATTTCTTCACTTGCCGGTCAAAAATCTCAATCGCGACCTCTGCGTAGTAATGGTTAGCATGAACGTCTAAACCTTCTAGAGGAAGGAAAGACACCAGATCGCCTATGCACTTTTTGATAATTGATACATGGAACACCGGATGCACCAGATTGAGATTATTTTACAAGCTTTTACACAAGAAATAATTTGACCTCTAGCGATTGAGTTTCCCCCCTTCCATTCTACACGAGTTCATAAGGAAATTGGAATTTAACTACCCTTGTTCTACAATCAATTGAAGCAAAACAATCATGTAACCAATCCATCCCCAATATGACATCAAAGTCAAACATACCAAGTTTTACCAAATCAAACAAGGTAACTCTATTGGACAGTAATATGGGACAACTCATATAGAATCTTTTAGCAACCACGGACTCACCCACCGGGGTAGAAACCGAAAAGGTTTATCTAAGACATCAGAGAGAACATCAAACCTCATAGACACTAACGGAGTTACAAAAGGTAAAGTTGCACCAGAATCTTGCAATGAATAAACATTAATTTACAATACTTGAAACATATCGGAAAAAACATCGGGAAAATACTCTTGATCACCCCTTGATTTGAGAGAATAAAAGTTGTTATTCTTAGAAGCATCGGAATTAAGATCACTTGCTTGTGCTTGGTTACTATCCCTTCCTTGATTCTTTACCATGGGACAATCTTTTACTATGTGGCAACTCTTTCCACAACCAAAACAATTGTTCGTGACCACTAGACATTTACCCAAGTGCTTCTTGCCACATTTGGCACAATTAGGTTTCTCACTTTGCGAACCACCCCCTTTTCCCCCTTGAGGCTTAGAGATAGATACCCTATCCTTGTTAGCCCTTGGAATATTATACGAAACGTAGTCGGAGAATCGCTTCTTAAACTTTGGCTTGTCTTGGATTTCAACCTTACCCGTAGAAGTACCCGCATCATAGGGTCTTGCCTGCTTGGCATCTCTATTTCTTTTCTTAATCCTATTCTGCTCAACTTTTTGAGCATGCACCTTCAAACGAGATAGGGCCATGTCATTGTGAAGCATTTCCATACAACACTCTTCCACAAGATCATCGGACACACCCGTGACAAAGCTAATCATTACATGCCTCAGATTAGTCACCAAAGACGAGGCATATTTAGACAACTTAATAAATTTCAAAGAGTATTCTTGAACACTCATACCTCCTTGACGAAGGTTGATGAACTCTTCCACTTTTGCCTCTCTTTTCTCCATCGGGAAGAATCTATCAAGAAATTACCTTCTAAAGACCTCCCAACTTATGGGACCTACTCTCAAATCCCTATTATCCTTCCATTGAGTATACCAAGTTTGAGCCACATTTTTGAGCTTATAGGCGGCTAGCTCCACCTTCTCATTTGAACTCACCCCCATAGTATATAGAATCTTATAAACCTCATCTAGAAAGTCTTGAGGATCTTCATTTACCTTAGACCCATATAACATCAGAGGTTTATCCTAGTGAAATCCCTCAAACGGGAAGCCATGGCACTGGTATTTTGATTCACACGGGGTGAAACCTCCCAATTTTCTTGTGTTGTCATTGCTTGGGATTGCGTAGTTACGGCTTGAGATTGAGTGTCCATGAATTGAGTAAGTTTAGGAAAGATGCCCTTATCTCTCCATCCGTCATGATCGGAGGATTTACCAGAGCTTGGCCACATAGAGGAACTTGTTCTTGAGGAAGAGCTTGGTTGCCCTGGGGAGAAACTCCTGCGTTTGCAATCTCCTTTTCAACCTTTCTCGTGGCTTCGCGTCTAGTAGTTATAACCTATATCCACAAGAAAGGTATTAGAAGGAAAGTACACATAGAGTTAAGACTCTTAGGCATGACTTACGAATACCAAAGAAAATGAGAATTTCTTAAGCATCACATAGCCTATCACTCATAAGTGTGGCGCGCTTCACAATTATGAACATGACTCTACATAGACATGGTTTTGTGGGACATCATTCATAATATTATTCAACCTCATGCTCTAATACCATGTTTTTACAACCCGAGAGCTCCCCCTAGTCGTAAGCACGTCATCGACCTCGAAGAGGTCTTAGACAAGCCCTTAGCATTCATCATTGCATATTAGATAGAATAAGGCGAAAAATTAAAAAAATTTCATTTGAAGTTCAACTTCACTTCATATATCAAAATAGAACCTAACTTGTCTCACATTTCCATCTACACATAAGAGTATGAGAATTGGGACTTAGACCTTACATCATTACAAGTCTTATAAAATGAATACAATATAGTCCTCGAAATAGGAGAAGTGGAACAATGTCTATCAATATAAGCAAAACAACTAAAGCTAGAATCATAGGGTTTTGTCCATGGACTGAAGGACTCACCAACTTGGGAAAACAATCAAAGCTTCTTGAGAAAATGGCCTTGAATCACCTCAATGGTTCGAACCTACATTTTTGTCGAAGATAGAAGAGATATGGGTTAGTACAGAGCACATGTACTAAGTATGAAAACATATGCAAGTAAAATATTTGAAAACATGCACAAAGGGACATTTTGTTATAAGCATGCTATATTCACTTTAAAAGCCTTTATGCACATTCCAAGAACCATAACCAGCACATACCATGACAACAGGAACATCATAATAAAGCCATAGTAAACATTTCACATTTAGAGTCCATTTATTCAATGCATCAAAGACCTTACCCATAACCCCCAAATCAAGTCTACTAGGGCAATGTGTATGTGAAGCCCCACAACCCCACATACACCAAGCAAATTTACAAGAAGATCACAAGCATTGTAATTTACCTCATACATCGTCATAACAAGTATAGCCAACAAAATGTAAACCATGTGAGACCCACATAATGTATATCAAATGACCCCAACTTCATGCATATCATTCATAACATATATACATAAAGAACCCAGCGTTGAATTCCCATAAAGGTCCACCAGTCAATGTATAGGTAAAGTCCCATACCCTTACCTATAGTAAGTAACACCTCTTAAGTAGTCCTATTTAGCGTTCATCTTCTTACTTTCATTCATTTATATTAACATTTGAGAAACTTTGCCATAACCGACATAGACCAGTTAAGTTACATGGAATCCGGTGTCATACCGTCACACCGAAAAGAGGATGTCTTACTTGCCAAGGTAAGACATAAACATTCGTATAACGTCTAGGTGGATCCACTAGCTAAGGTTTGTATAGGGGCACACAGTTAAGAAACTAGGAGGTTGCTACTAGAAACCCTCTTTATGCTAATTAGCATTGTAGTTTTCACCTCATGAGAGAACATAATGTGAACCTCCCTTTTTTTTTGTAAAGGAACACCTCTCAATGGCAAATTCACTCGATGCTAAGATAAATTCCCTTTTTGAAGTGTCTTTAAGTCTTTCTTAACATTAATTCATAACATAGGTCTTAGGAGTTCAACCCCTCATATAACATGTTCATAGCTCATAGGTTCTAGGATGAGAAATCCCTTTCATCACAAACCCAACATCATGTGAGAACATTACTTCATAACATAGTCATTAGATGTGTATATAAATTACCTTCAATTCCACATAGTAAAACAACTATCATCATCTCACAATCATCACATTCATAGCTTCATCATGTATACTTCAAGTAATCAACATTACCAAAAATAACGCAACAATACAACAATAGCATGTTCATAGCCTTGAAGGTCTTACCAATGACCTCCAAGATACCCTTTTAGTATTTCATTCCAAATCCATGATATTCATCCATCAAATAGGTTATAGTCATCATCATACAATAGTCAACTAAATAAGAGCATACTCAATTAACATCACCTATAATCATTAATCAACATAATTCGAGAGTTAGGGTTAAAAGAAGAGGGACATGCATGGGTCTTTAGAGAATTAGGTCTAACGAATAAAAGAATACATCAATTGACTCATAAAAATTCATATTCAATCATTAATAATAAATTCTAGACCAAATAAGTCAAGTTTAAAGGTGACCCATGAAATTCAGTGAAATCTAGAAGTTTGGAAGAACCTTGAAATTAATTTTGAAGAACCTCTTGGGAAAGGAATCCCAAGAGTGAAGAGTTACCATACCTTGTTAGTACTTAAGTATTAATGGAGAAAAGACTTGTTCTTGATCCCCACTTGAAGTTTTGACCTTCTTTTTCAATGGAGTCTTAGTGGTGAGAGAATCTAGAGAGAAGTAGAAGCTTTTGGGGTTTTGGAGTTATAAGGTGTAAGGCTTTTCTTATGACTTAAAACACTATAATATACCTAAACTAAAAAAATCATAAACGCCCCTTCATTTAAATGGATAAGGGTGGAATTTACCAAAACACCCTTTGCTTGGCCGTTTCTTGCACCAGTTTGCAGACACCGAACCACGCCCACCATTGACGGCCCATCAACCCATTGCCGCCCCATCGTGGCTGTCCATGGTTTATTTCAGAGAGTTGCCAAATGGAGCCAAGCTCCAAATTTCAAAGTATTGCCCTACAGAGTCCATTGACACCCCGTCAACTCATTGATGGTCCGTCAATGGTGCTCATTAGTAGGTGCTGTCTTTTTATAGCTTTTTGGTCAATTGTTTGGGCCCTCCTCAAGGACTCTTAGGGTGGTCCTTGGGGGGTCGTTCTTGGACGTTTTGACTCTAAACACGTATTAACATGTATTAAACGTATTTTTACAAGATTTAGCCCTCATACGACTCTTCAAACCACTTACAATACCTAAGGACACACTAGATCTTTTTCACTAGTTTTCGTACATCATGGTCGTTTCTTGACCCTTATGCACTAACCCTTCCAAACTAAGTTATTTATGTTATTTTAGGTCTTGAAACATCATTTAAACCCTTTTTAATTTATTAGAGTCCATTCAAAACTCCAGCTTAAGTCATTGGATTTCCGAGGTATAACAATATCCCCCCTTGGGAACATTCGTCCTCTATGACACTTTGAACATCTTTTTGGAATTTACGACTCAAGACTAGAAGCCCAACCAACACAAGCTATATAATGATAATTCAATAACAAAGGAGGAAAAATTAAATCCATTCTACAATACAATAATGCATCATCATGAGGTAGAAACTATACCAACTACAAAATATGCACACATTTCATAACTTCACATTATGCAAGAAGGAATTCCATCTCCTTCTCATATAGCTGAACATGTCCAACAAGGAGCCCATACATCATTACATCACTTCATACTTAAGCAATTTCATAACAAGAAATAGCACATGAAGTCAAATATACCAACCACATAATCAAGTGCCATCAAGTATGAAGAACATATAATTCATGTAAATTCAAGACAAATATGAAACATGGATTCTTCACAAAAGCATGCATACATGAAATCATGCAAGTTCAAATACACTCATGAACCTTCCTAAATCAAAACTAGGAGGATTACTAACCTCAACTTTGACTAGAAGAGGAAGGAAAAATATGCGGATATTGGGACATCATATTGGCGTCGGCCTCCCAACTCGAACTTTCCATAAGATAATTCTTCCAAAGAACCTTTACGGAAGCTACTTCCTTATTCCTCAACTTCTTCGCTTGCTGGTCTTCAATCTCAATCGGTACCTCTTCATAGAAAAGGTTCGCATCAACTTCTAAACCTTCTATAGGAAGGATAGATACCAGATCGCGTATATACTTTTTGAGCATTAATACATGGACACCGAATGCACCGGAGCCAACAAAAGGTTTACTCTTATAGACACTTTAGACGCATTTCAAAATCTCATATGGCATCATATACCGGGGACTAAGTTTCCCCTTTTTTCCTAACCGCATCACCCCTTTCATGGGTGATATTTTCAAATAGACCAAGTCACCTACCATAAACTCAAGGTCCCTCTTTCTATTATTAGCATAGGATATTTTCTAACTTTGGGCCATTTTCAATCTATCCCTTATGAGTTGGACTTTCTCCACGGCCTCATAAACTACCTCGGGACCTATAAGAGTAAACTCACCTACCTCAAATTACCTAATCGGAGATCTACATCTTCTCCCATAGAGAGCCTCAAATGGAACCATCGCAGTACTTGAGTGCTAAATATTATTGTAGGCAAACTAATGGTCATCCTAATTACCCTTGAAGTCAATGACACATGCAATATATCTTCTAAGGTTTGAATGTTCGTTCTGCCAAGCCATCCGTTTGTGGATGAAATGTTGTACTAAGTTTCACCTTGGTACCCAACCCACTTTGAAATGCTTTCCAAAAATGAGAAGTAAATTGAGTACCCATATCCAAAATGATAGACAAGGGAACCCCATGCATTCTCACAATCTCCTTAAGATACAATTTAACATATTCTTTGCCGAATAAGTAGCTTTGACGGGAATAAAATGGGCTGATTTGGTCATCCTATCAACAATAACCCAAATCGAATCATTTTGCCTTCGCGTACGAGGCAAACCCACAACGAAATCAATATTGACATCTTACCACTTCCAAGTGGGGATAGATAAATCTTGAGACAACCCTCCGGGTCTTTGATATTCGGCGTTGACTTGTTGACAATTTGGACATTTGGCAAGTAATTCCGCTATATCCCTCTTCAAACCATTCCACCAATACATCTCTTGTAGATCATGATACATTTTGGTAGCACCCGGATGAATGGTATATCAGGAACCATGAGCCTCTTCCAAAATTTGTCTTCTTAAGTCATCCACATCCAGTACGCACAACCTACCTTGATACCTAAGTACCCCATCTCCCTTTTGTGATAAGTACTCATTAGATTTACTAAGAGCCGAATCCTTCAACTCCATCAATAGAGGATAAAGATGTTGCTTAGATTTCACCTCAACCACTAAATATGACTCGAATTTATGATGAACAATGAAACACCCTTTTGGGAAATCTTCAATTCGAACACCCAACTGGGAAAATCTATGCACATCTTTTACTAACTCCTTCTTACCATCAACAGCATGGGTCACACTGCGTATAAAGATCCAACTCAAAGAATCCACAACAACACTAGATTTTTCGGGGTGGTAAAGGACACTCATATCATAATATTTCAAAAGTTATAACCACCTTCTTTGTCAGAGGTTCAAATCTCTTTGGGTGAACACATATTGGAGACTCTTGTGATCGGTAAACACATCTACATGCACTCCATATATGTAGTGTATCCATATTTTCAAAGAAAACACTACGGCCGCTAGTTCAACTCATGTGTCGGATATGATATACCTTGAGTTGCCTAGAAGCATATGCTATCACATTACCATGTTGCATGTGGACACAACCCAAACCTATTCGAGAAACATCACAAAACACAACAAACCCTTCGGTACCCTACTATAACGACCCTAAAAATTGACTAGGTTGAACTAGAGCTTCACTTGTGTTCTAAGGGCTGTTAACTAGTTAATTTAAAGTGTAAATGAGTTTTTAAGTCAGTCCTGTTGAGTTTGAAGTCAAATGTCAAGGGACAACCAAGAACGTTCGAGGCCTAGTCATCTATGTGCTTGTGTGTCTTCTAGTGTGCCTTTTCATTTTTCATGAGTTGTTTGGTGTCTAAATTTTAGGGGTTTAACGTTTCACATATGGGGAGCACCCCCTAGACGTAACTGGCATCATCGTCTTCGAAGAGGACTTAGACAAGCCCTTAGAATACATCATGGCATATCTTTGGTAGAGAAAATGCGGAAAATTCAAAACTTTTACATATACATAGTGAAGTGTACTTAGACTTCTCGCTTATCATATATGGAGTTTACATAGACTCCTTGCATATGAAGTTTACATAGACTTCTTATTTATCATAGGCAACAACATAGTCTAATATTTTTGTCTCACATATAAACAATCTAAATGTAAGACCTCAAAAATAGCTTAGGTGCTCTAGAGCCTAATATGTTGGTCTTAGTGTTCTAAGGTCCTTAATATGTTTAATATGTAGTATAGAGGCAGTAGCTAAAGTATTAGAGGTGTTGGAAGTCAAACGTCAAGGGACGACTAAGATGTTTGACGACTAAGTCACCTAATTGTCTCTTATGTGGTTTTATGTGTGTTTCATGGTGTTTTAAGGTTATTAATAGAGTTAATATAGCATGTATAGTCAGTAGTTAAAGTTTCATGAAGTTTGGAGTTCAAAAGATCAAGAACGTCCAAGGCATTCGAAAGATGTGCCTTGAGTCGACCTTGTACGTCTAGGCGAGTTTCGTTGAGTTTTACGTGTTCGTTTTGGATGAAATTCTTGTGAGAGGTTTTAAACTTATATATGATCATATTTGGGTTGGAAACGTTCGGGGAAATTATCCCCAAGTACCATCAAAGGGTCCTTGAGGAAAGGACCCAAAATCTGATGGCAGTCTGTCCCAGGCAGCCTTGGCGACGGAGCTGTCAACGGCCAGTCATGGCTGGGACGCCCCGTCACAAGGGTTTAGTCGTGGGTGCCTTGTCCAAGGGTGTAGGGGGAACCCTTTTCAAGCCACAGGAGCTTGCAACGGATGTCCATGATGGGCCTTTGCACCCGTGACGCCCCGTCACAAGCCAGGCGTCGCAGCCAAGTCCCTGTGCGCAGATTTTCTGCCAAGTCAGGGGTGAATTGGTAAATTCACCCCACTTCCAAATAATAGTTTAGACGGTTTATTAAGGGTCTTATGGGTATTTTAGGTGAGTATATAAGTGTTTAACACTTAGAATAATTCATTCTTCTAAAAATCAAAACCCAAAGTCTCTTAGAAATCCCAAAACCTCAATTGAAGACTCTATTGAAGAGGAAGCTTGGTGAGGGGTTCTTGAGTGGAAATTCTTCATCAAAGTGAATAATTATCATCCTTGAGGTATGGCTTTTGATCCTTGAAACTTATTTCATCAAGGAGCCCAATCCTCAATGTGTTTTACAAAGTTTTCTACAGTGAATTGTCCAATTTCGGGATTCTACCATGGGTTCTTGCATAAATGATTTCTAAACATTGAATTATGATCTAATTGATATTATATTAATGATTTCAACATAACTTACCTATGAACCCATGTGAATTGATGAACCCTAGTTTTGACTACTTTTTGGGTTACTTGATATTAAGCTTATGTTGATGAATTGTTGTGTAGTTTCTTATGGGCTTTCTAATGATATAAGAATTGTGTTCAATTGATATATAATTGATATTATATTGTTAAACCTAGATTGAATTGATGTAGATTCATTGAGTTTTATGGTTATTGCTTTGAATTGTTGTTCATGGCCATGGGTAAGGGCCTTGTGATGTTGAATTGGTTGAATTGGCATTGAATTGAAGTGTGGATATGGGGATGAAGGTATGCTGCCCCATTTTCCTTAATTTGATATTAATTATACTTCGATATTATTGTGATTGGTATGGTCCACTTATGGTGGCGGTGTTATGTGTTTAATTTGCAATTGATGTGGCCTTGTCGGCGTTACTTTATGCAATATTATGAGCATGGCCTTATTGGCAACTACTTGAAGTTATGTTGCTATTTGTGTAGTTGATGATGTGAGTATGATATTACTTATCTACATGTGAAGTTATATAGTCATGTATGTATTCTTCTAGTTATGTTGCCTTAAGTGATTATGTTAGACTTTGACTTGACATTATGAGTATAGTGTTAGGGTTAAGTCTTGGCTATTCCTACTTGACTTTGTGAGTCTATGTGAAGTATATTAATGATGTTATGATGATATATAGGATGACTTGAAGATGTTAGGTTATTTTAGAAGTATTTCTAGAATGGCTTGTATTATGGGTTAAAAGTGAAGTATGTGATGTCTTGTCTTGGTTGACTTGTATCTCTTACTTGATGTATATATGATTATGGATATGTGATGTCTTTATATAGGGTGTTATAACTCTTATTCTTTAATAAATAAATATAGGTGAGACCTTAATGATAAGAAGGTCAAGTTTATGTGGAACCTTGAACTTAGTGGCGAGGTTATGAATTGTGAAGTAGTTAGCCGTAATGGTATCCTTCATGTTATGAGTGATGGACTTAGGGATGGTTGGCTGGAACGGCATCATATCATACCTTAGGAAAAATCGCTATGAGCTTCTTGTCGCTAAAGTGAGATATGCCCTAGTGGAACTTGCTTTGGTATGGTGAATGTAAAGGGGGTCATGAACTAGATAAGGACCTATTTATATGAACCTTAATGTGAACTAATCTATGAGAAAAAAGGCTAGCACCGAGTGAATATGAGTAGGGTTAAGCGGATTTAGTTAAAGAATAGACTGAATGCTTAATACGCCTTTCATATTCCTTAACCATGTGCCTACATGGGATGTGTCGAAGTTCTACGATTGGCAAGTAGAACAACCTCATCGAAGTAGGATAGAACTTCGGATTCCAGTCTTGCTACCATGGTCTATGTCGGTTATTGCCTATTCTCATCATGTGGAATACCTATTAGCATTAGATAAGTTTATGAGGTTTAGGTGGTGGTATGGGACGCTATCTAGACATTGCACAATAGACTTTGAAGGTGTTATGTGGAGTTCCTAGGTCTTGTCCAAAGACCATTATGTGATCTATTATGTGAGTGTCTTAGGTGATGTGTAACACCCCGTATTCTACGTGTACTAGTTCTATTTTAATAATGCTTATAAACTGCATTGTGGTATAGTTATGGATTTGGTTTCCTATGCAATTAGTGGTAATATTTAAAGTGAACTGTCCAGAGATTTTGATGCGACCCTATTAAGTTGATGTTGATGGAAATATTTACACTTGAGATGACAAGGTGGTATTTGAGTCTAAAGTATAAAGTGGCATAGTGTATATAAGTTCTAAGTTATGTTAAAGTTATTAAGGTCTAGAAATTTAACAAAATATTGAGGTGCTTGCTTGACTTCACTAAGCTAGTAAGTGACAAGTAGGTGCATCACCTACTTTGACTTATTGACCTGCCCAAAGGACCAAGTATGTGCATCACCTACTAAGACTCTTTGACTGTGTTATTGGGCCAAGTACACTACACCTATTTGCATTAATTTAGCCCAAGTTGAATGGAAGAATAAGGGGGAAATGGACAACCAAGGCCCAATCTTCTCAAGCCCACAAGAAATAATTTTAATGGAAAACTAGATGCATCACCTACTTAAAGGTGTGGCCCAAATTAAAGACACATGTTGGCTGCAAATGAAGAATGAGAAAGGTGGCAAAAGGGCAATGTTATTAAGTCCAAAAAAAGTCCTAATGAAAAGTCCAAGTGGGTGGGTCACCTACTTGGCATATTATGGCCCAAAATGAGTGATAAAGTCGTCCAAAGCAGGTCCCTTTAAAAGAGATTGATATCAACTTTTCCCAACCATTTTTACTTTGACAAAATATCTGATTACTAGAGCTTTCTCTCTTCTCTCTCTTAGATTCATACAACAGCCATTAAATACCATTAGGGTTCTTAAATAATAGGTATTTCAAGCTATTGGAAGGTATGATTTAAGACAAGTTAAGGAGGACAACCTTTACCTTGAAGAATCCAAGTCTTATCAAGTGGTAGTCATGTCCAGCAAGGTAAGCTACTGCAATTTTCTCCCTCTTGTGCTTGAGTTAATTAAGACACTTGGTATGTATTAGTGAGTTGGAAATTGTTGCTCTTACATGGTGAATATTGGGGAGGATGTTCTGGTGATTAGTGCATGTTGGGACAGCTATGGAGGGGAGTCCTCTTTAAATTAAGTTATGAGCTTGTTTGAGCACTTTAAAAGTAAAGTTAGCTCTTCAAGTGTTGGTGATCAGAAACCACGATTCATATTGCTTCTATTACATTATTATGTTCAAAGATTGTTTTATGTATGTTATGATAAGGGATGTGACTGGATGTGCGGGGAAGTTATGGATAATATAAAGGACTTAAATATTGTAGGGAATTCTGGGGAGGACCTGATGCGAAGGTTGTACAGTATATATACGTGATTAAAGGGATAGGGAAGAAAAGAAAACACTCACTAGATAGATTGCAGCTTACTGCTTCGTTACTATTTGGGTGTGATCAAGTGGCTCAAATTGATTAATTAGCTGCTAATACTAGTCTTATGACTTATTTTATTGTAGTTAGTGATCAGAAGATAAGGAGCTTAAGTCATACGATTTGAATTGTATAGCAAGGTATGTAAGGCTATTTGATTTCCTATTTCTTTGGCATGAATCCAAAACTTGCATTACAAAAAGTAAGCTTTCTAAGTGCCCTTGGTAGTGACTGATCCATAGTTGCAGCTCCTACTCCCTATAGCATTGAAGTGGGTACTCTAATATGAGTTTGTTACTAAATGTGTGTGTGTTTACTCTACCAAGTGTTAGCATGCAAGGTTTAAACTTGTTTCATTGACAAAGTACCCCTAGCACGTATTTCCCTCATATAAGTCAAAGTAATCCTAGATTACACATGGTACATATGTTTATAGGATGTATATACGATCTGCCCATATCTTGCCAATTTGCTTCAATTGTTTATAGATATGTCATCTTGTCACATGTTCATATATTCCCTTTCTTTGTTATTAATCTCATTGTGTTAGACTGTAATGTTACCTCACATAATCACTACTTTCTCAATTGTATGTTTATGTGTACTTACTTGGAATATGTATCCGTCCTTAAGTTTAATCTGCTCACATTCCTCTCTTGGTTCCACATGCATGAACACCTTGTATTTGTATCATATAGAGTTCAAATCTCTTGGCTGAATGTTAAATTGTCTTCACTGGATGTGCTTCAATTTGATATGTCAAAATGCTTACCGAGTCATATAAGCTCCTAAGTACTATGTTTAATTCACATATCCTTTCCATGTCATTGTTATTATTGTAAGTCCATATTCATATGTCTTCTACTACTGGTTCGTATTTCCAAATCAAAACAAGGATTATGACCACTAAAACAACAATCACAAACAAGTTATGAACATCAAAAAGAACAATCTCAAAAGAGTTATGATTATCTAAAGAACAATCCCACAAGAGTTATGAACTGATAAACAACAACCTCAAAGATGAAAGAATCTAAACGTAATCTGTATGATTATGGGTGGCAGCTCAGGGGCAAAAGCCTAGCATGGGCCGATCCCAATTGGTATGGAAGGGTGGCAGCTCAGGGGCGAAAGCCTAGCATGGGCCGATCCCAATTTGTGGAATTATGAGGATAGCATCCCAGGGGTTAAAATGCCTAGCATGGGTCATCCTCTTCTACCACTGATCAGCTGGTCATTTGTATCATATGTTGTATAAAGATTATAAAGTACAGAAAAGTAGAGAAAAGAATGTAACATGCACGATTCCACAAGCATAAAGCAAAGGTGGTCTCTAATCCTTATCTATTGGTATTTGGTTTCACTTGAGCTCTCATATTAAATATGGTTGTATTATGCCTTACATATTCAGTACATTCTTTTGTACTGACATCCCTTATTGGGAACGCTGCATTTCATGCTGCAGGTGCAAGTACTCAACTAGTAGATCTTCCCAATAGAAGCACATTATACTCAGCGGATGTTGGTGAGCTCCAGGTTGATTCGGAGTTTTGCCGAGTCTTTACTATGTGTATTTTCATAGTGGTACCATCATGGATTCCAGTAGAGGCTTTGTAGACATTGTAAAGCTATCATCTGTATTCATAGTTTCACTTGTCACATATAGAGGTTTAGCTAGTCAAAATGTGTTGTATTTTAAGCTTCTCATCAGTAATCTTCATAGTAGTTTACTTTCTCATCATAGATTACTTGTAAAGCATGTGTTCATAAGGTACTTGTCTGCCTTAACTAGGGTTGGGTTATGACATGATGTATGAGTCTTAATGAACTAATGAACTAATGACCTATGTTAGTAACTATGTAAACAGTTGAGTACCTAATCTAAAGTGCCTTAAGCATTCCTTAGCTAAAATGTGAGGAGGACATGAAAGGATGGTCTCTTCGTGTCTTATCTTTGGAAGTCTTGAGAATGACTCTAGTTAGGGAATTTGGTTAATCTTGTTGACATGATCTAAACCTTAGGAAGTCTTAAGGACTAGTTAGGTAATCTTGGAGAGGTTATTGCACTATGGACTTTATCTTCTTGATTAACTTAAGTAGGTCTTTTGATAGGCTTTGGAAGGAGAATGTCTTCTAATCTAAGTGTTGGTGTGTTTAGTGAGAATGATTCTATTTGAGGCCGTCTATAGTATCTCTTGTGTGTGAATGATAGAGATTGTATGGGCGGTCGCTCCACACTCACTCAAGTGAATCTTGGAATTCACCTTTGGTAGATGAATCTTACATTGATTGTTTTCTAAGTATGTATGTGACTCATCGTAGGTAATCTTAAGGGTCGTTTAGGCACATCTAGAGACGGTGTATGGGCGGTCTCTCTTTGTGTGACTTAAGTGAATCTTAGGATGACTTTAAGTGAGGGAATTACATGCTAGGAGATGTTAAAAGGGAAGAATTGTACTTCACTGTAACAGTGAAGGGACTTCACTGTACAGTGAAGTGAACTCACTGTAAAGTGAGTCTTTGAATGTTATTTTCGATTAAATGTTATCTTATGTGTTTCTTAATTGCTAAATGATGTTCTTATGTTTAATCTATGATTTCTAAATGAAAAGATGCATATTTCCAATAAAGTCCGTTTTCATGATTTTTTGCATATAGCCATACTTAGTACATGTGGTTGTACTAATTCCATGCTTTATTTTCTATCTATAGTCCTTGGTAGGTAAGGAGCTTTTGGAGAAGAAGACTTGGGCTTAGAAGAATCGTCCGAGTAGAAGAATTGAAGTATGTCCTCATTTGTATCGAGGGCATATATGTCATCTTATGTTTCTTTTATGAAGTATTGTAATAAGACTATGTTGTTTCTATTTTCGTATTAAAGTACTCTTGTGTCATAAGATGATGAGATTGAGACTTAGCGTTTCTATTACTTTTATATGAAAGAGTTTTAAAGACTATATTATGTTCTAGTGAAAAGTTTTAATTCCGCAATACTTTTCACTATGTATATGCGATGAATGATATGAATGAGGCTTGTCTTAGAACTCCGAGAGTTCGACGACGCCGGTCGCAATCCAAGATTGCACCCTATCTTCTAGGGTATGGTCTTGGGTTGTGACAAAGTTGGTATCAGAGCATAGGATGGTGAAAGAAGTATTAGGTATCAAAAAGTCTCATCAAGTCACATCTAGTAGAGTCTTGACCATCGGTGTGAGTCGCGACACATCTATGGGCGAGAGGCTATAGGACGATAGAGTTTCCCTTCTTTTCTACTCCTATATCGTGCGGTAGAGTAATTTTATGATTATCCTTCTTATGAGTTTCCTTGTGTTTGCTAGGAGATGAATACTAGAAGGATGGCCGCTAGAAGATTGGAAGAGGAGAGGGTGAATGAGAAGGTTCCTCAAGTTGAGCAAGTTGAGCAAGTTGCGCAAGATGAAAAAGGTGTCCAAGATGGGCAAGGTGATGAAGTGCCTCCCCAAGGTGATCATGTTTCTAATGTGGATGGAGGTGATGAGGTACCGGAGTTGTCTAATAGGGTGATTGGATAATCTTTGATGGCTTTAGCTCAAGCTGTAACTACTCAAATCAATTTGAGTATGGTGCCTAGGGTTATGGAGAGCACTATGACTTCTAGGTTGAGAGACTTTGTGAAGATGAATCCTCCTATCTTTCTTGGCTCTAAGGTAAATGAGGATCCCCAAGAATTTCTTGATGGTGTGTACAAAGTTTTGAGTGCTATGGGGGTTACATCTAGGGAGAAGGTGGAGTTGGCTTCTTATCAACTGAGAGATGTGTCTCAAATTTGGTATACTCAATGGAAGGACAATAGGCCAGAAGATTCGGGTCCTATTGAGTGGGAAGAGTTTAAGGGAGCTTTTCTTGGCAAGTACTTTCCCCGAGAGAGAAGAGAAGTCAAGGTGGAGGAGTTTATTAATCTCAAGCAAGGCAATATGAGTGTTGAGGAGTACTCTTTGAAATTCTCGACATTGTCTAGGTATGCTCCTTCTCTTGTGTCCAATCCAAGAGATGAAATGAGTCGCTTTTGTACCGGAGTAGCCGACTTGGTGAAGGAAGAATGTCGTACCGCTATGCTTCATGATAATATAACCTATCTAGACTCATGGTGTATGCACAATCTATTGAGGAGTCTAAACTTAGAAGGATGGCTAGAAGTTTGAAAAGGGGTGTTACTAGTGACCAAGTGCAACCTAGGTTCAAGAAAAGAGTTCAATCTCAAGATGTACCTAGAGTTCCTAAGAAGAAGTTTGAGAAAGGAGGTGTTTCTAAGGATAGCAAGCCTAGTTGTGAAAATTGTGGCAAGAGTCACTATGGTGAGTGTCTATTGGGTACCGGTAGTTGCTTTGGTTGTGGAAAGGATGGGCACAAAGTGAGAGATTGTCCAAACAATGCTTCTAGGAAGGAGGGCAAGAGAGTTGAGCCTAGTGTTCCAAAGGATGATGCTCCAACTAAGAGGCATTTCTATTCACTCCGTACTAGAATTGAGAAGTCGGGTGATGGTGATGATGATGTTGGTAAGTTCTTGTTTCTCTTTTGATAGTATGAGTTCCTTCTAAGTGGGGGAGTATGGTTTGTAGATGGGATAGAAGTTCTTGAATTGTTGCATGGGCATGATGTTTAGGAGTTTGATTGAAATTGAATTTCATTTACTTTTTGCATTGTGTGTTTTATGAAGCTTTGAGCATGTTGTATGATGTGTTTACATGATGTTATCTTGCATTCTAGCATTACTATATAAATAATTGCCTAAAAATTGCCATTTCAGAAAAGTTGCTGAAATCACTGTTGCCTGATGAACTGCTCACTGTAAGTTTTTTTGTAAAAATGACTAAGTGATTCTTTGGTATAAAATTCTTGTTATGTGGTTAGAACTGATGTATATGAGTATGATGTTGAATATAAAATGAGTTTTTGCTATTTGGATTGAAGCATGTGAGTTTTGTAGCATAACGAGTTATAGAATTGTCTTCTAGTTTCTTGTTGTGTTGTCAATCTCTTGATTATGTGAAATTGATGGTTTCTTCTTAGATATGTTTTGTATGGCTTGGTTATGTGCTGCTAGTTGAATCTCTAATCTTGGAAGTGTTCGGAGAGTGGCAAGTGTCATTCGAGGACGAATGTTGTCCAAGTGGGGGAGATTGTAAGACCTCGAAAATAGCTTAGGTGCTCTAGAGCCTAATATGTTGGTATTAGTGTTCTAAGGTCCTTAATATGTTTAATATGTGGTATAGAGGCAATAGGTAAAGTATTAGAGGTGTTGGAAGTCAAACGTCAAGGGACGACTAAGACGTTTGACGATTAAGTCACCTAATTGTCTCTTATGTGGTTTTATGTGTTTATGTGTGTTTCATGGTGTTTTAAGGTTCTTAATAGAGTTAATATAGCATGTATAGTTAGTATTTAAAGTTTCGTGAAGTTTGGAGTTCAAAAGATCAAGAACGTCCAAGGCATTCGAAAGATGTGCCTTGAGTCGACCTTTTTACGTCTAGGCGAGTTTTGTTGAGTTTTACGTGTTCGTTTTGGATGAAATTCTTGTGAGAGGTGTTAAACTTATAGATGATCATATTTGGGTTGGAAACGTCCGGGGAAAGTATCCCCAAGGACCATCAAAGGGTCCTTGAGGAAAGGACCCAAAATCTGATGGCAGTCTGTCCCAGGCAGCCTTGGCGATGGAGCTGTCAACGGCCAGTCATGGCTGTGACGCCCCGTCACAAGGGTTTCGTCGTGGGTGCCTTGTCCAAGGGTGTAGGGGGAACCCTTGGCAAGCCACAGGAGCTTGCAACGGATGGCCATGACGGGTCTTTGCACCCGTGACGCCCCGTCACAAGCCAGGCGCCGCAGCCAAGTCCCTGTGCGCAGATTTTCTGCCAAGTCAGGGGTGAATTGGTAAATTCACCCCACTTCCAAATAATAGTTTAGACATTTATTAAGGGTCTTATGGGTATTTTAGATGAGTATATAAGTGTTTAACATTTAGAATAATTCATTCTTCTAAAAATCAAAACCCAAAGTCTCTTAGAAATCCCAAAACCTCCATTGAAGACTCCATTGAAGACGCAGCTCGGTGAGGGGTTCTTGAGTGGAAATTCTTCATCAAAGTTAAGAATTATCATCCTTGAGGTATGGCTTTTGATCCTTTAAACTTATTTCATCAAGGAGCCCAATCCTCAAAGTGTTTTACAAAGTTTTCTAAAGTGAATTGTCCAATTTCGGGATTCTACCATGGGTTCTTGCATAAATGATTTCTAAACATTGAATTATGATCTAATTGATATTGTATTGATGATTTCAACATAAATTACCTATGAACCCATGTGAATTGATGAACCCTAGTTTTGACTACTTTTTGGGTTACTTGATATTAAGCTTATGTTGATGAATTGTTGTGTTGTTTCTTATGGGCTTTCTAATGATATAAGAATTGTGTTCAATTGATATATAATTGATATTATATTGTTAAACCTAGATTGAATTGATGTAGATTCATTGAGTTTTATGGTTATTGCTTTGAATTGTTGTTCATGGCCATGGGTAAGGGCCTTGTGATGTTGAATTGGTTGAATTGGCATTGAATTGAAGTGTGGATATGGGGATGAAGGTATGTTGCCCCGTTTACCTTAATTTGATATTAATTATACTTCGATATTATTGTGATTGGTATGGTCCACTTATGGTGGCGGTGTTATGTGTTTAATTTGCAATTGATGTGGCCTTGTCGGCGTTACTTTATGCAATATTATGAGCATGGCCTTATTGGCAACTACTTGAAGTTATGTGGCAATTTGTGTAGTTGATGATGTGAGTATTATATTACTTATCTACATATGAAGTTATATAGTCATGTATGTATTCTTCTAGTTATGTTGCCTTAAGTGATTATATTAGACTTTGACTTGACATTATGAGTATAGTGTTAGGGTTAAGTCTTGGTTATTCCTACTTGACTTTGTGAGTCTATGTGAAGTATATTAATGATGTTATGATGATATATAGGATGACTTGAAGATGTTAGGTTATTTTAGAAGTGTTTCTAGAATGGCTTGTATTATGGGTTAAAAGTGAAGTATGTGATGTCTTGTCTTGGTTGACTTGTATCTCTTACTTGATGTATATATGATTATGGATATGTGATGTCTTGATATAGGTTGTTATAACTCTTATTCTTTAATAAATAAATATAGGTGAGACCTTAATGATAAGAAGGTCAAGTTTATGTGGAACCTTGAACTTAGTGGCGAGGTTATGAATTGTGAAGTAGTTAGCCGTAATGGTATCCTTCATGTTATGAGTGATGGACTTAGGGATGGTTGGCTGGAACTGCATCATATCATACCTTAGGAAAAATCTCTATGAGCTTCTTGTCGCTAAAGCGAGATATGCCCTAGTGGAACTTGCTTTGGTAGGGTGAATGTAAAGGGGGTCATGAACTAGATAAGGACCTATTTATATGAACCTTAATGTGAACTAATCTATGAGAACAAAGGCTAGCACCGAGTGAGTATGAATAGGGTTAAGCGGATTTAGTTAAAGAACAGATTGAATGCTTAATACGCCCTTCATATTCCTTAACCATGTGCCTACATGGGATGTGTCCAAGTTCTACCATTGGCAAGTAGAACAACCTCATCGAAGTAGGATAGAACTTCGGATTCCATGTCTTGCTACCATGGTCTATGTCGGTTATTGCCTATTCTCATCATGTGGAATACCTATTAGCATTAGATAAGTTTATGAGGTTTAGGTGGTGGTATGGGACGCTATCTAGACATTGCACAATAGACTTTGAAGGTGTTATGTGGAGTTCCTAGGTCTTGTCCAAAGACCATTATGTGATCTATTATGTGAGCGTCTTAGGTGATGTATGAGTCTTAATGAACTAATGAACTAATGACCTATGTTAGTAACTATGTAAACAATTGAGTACCTAATCTAAAGTGACTTAAGCATTCCTTAGCTAAAATGTGAGGAGGACATGAAAGGATGGTCTCTTCATGTGTTATCTTTAGAAGTCTTGAGAATGACTCTAGTTAGGGAAGTTGGTTAATCTTGTTGACATGATCTAAACCTTAGGAAGTCTTAAGGACTAGTTAGGTAATCTTGGAGAGGTTATTGCACTATGGACTTTATCTTCTTGATTTACTTAAGTAGGTCTTTTGATAGGCTTTGGAAGGAGAATGTCTTCTAATCTAAGTGTTGGTGTGTTTAGTGAGAATGATTCTATTTGAGGCAGTCTATAGGATCTCTTGTGTGTGTGTGATAGAGATTGTAGGGCGGTCGCTCCACACTCACTCAAGTGAATCTTGGAATTCACCTTTGGTAGATGAATCTTACATTGATTGTTTTCTAAGTATGTATGTGACTCATCGTAGGTAATCTTAAGGGTCGTTTAGGCACATCTAGAGAGGGTGTATGGGCGGTCTCTCTTTGTGTGACTTAAGTGAATCTTAGGATGACTTTAAGTGAGGGAATTACATGCTAGGAGATGTTAAAAGGGAAGATTTGTACTTCACTGTAACAGTGAAGGTACAGTGAAGTGAACTCACTGTAAAGTGAGTCTTTGAATGTTATTTTCGATTAAATGTTATCTTATGTATTTCTTAATTGCTAAATAATGTTCTTATGTTTAATCTATGATTTCTAAATGAAAAGATGCATATTTCCAATAAAGTCCATTTTCATGATTTTATGCATATAGCCATACTTAGTACATGTGGTTGTACTAATTCCATGCTTTATTTTCTATCTATAGTCCTGGTAGGTAAGGAGCTTTTGGAGAAGAAGACTCGGGCTTAGAAGAATCGTCCGAGTAGAAGAATTGAAGTATGTCCTCATTTGTATCGAGGGCATATATGTCATCTTATGTTTCTTTTATGAAGTATTGTAATAAGACTATGTTGTTTCTATTTTCGTATTAAAGTACTCTTGTGTCTTAAGATGATGAGATTTAGACTTAGCGTTTCTATTACTTTTATATGAAAGAGTTTTAAAGACTATATTATGTTTTAGTGAAAAGTTTTAATTCCGCACTACTTTTCACTATGTGTATGCGATGAATGATATGAATGAGGCTTGTCTTAGAACTCTGAGAGTTCGACGACGCCGGTCGCAATCCAAGATTGCACCCTATCTTCTAGGGCATGGTCTCGGGTTGTGACACTAAAAGGAGTACAAAATTGGACATAGCCATTGCAAATTCAATATACCATTATAGGCTTACATCAATAGTCTCAAATGATAAAGGAAAGAAACGATTGCCTTTAGACATAAAAAAATCATACAAAGCTAGGTAATGACTCGATCCTCGAACATTGAAGACTCACTAATCAACTTGGGAAAGATGTCTATGTCTTCTTCAAATGGCCTCTTAGAACTTCAATGGTCGGAAGCTATATAATTGTAGATAACATAAGGAATATGGGTTAGTACAACAACTTGTACTAAGTATGGATATATGAAAATAAACCATTTGAAGACATGCATGAAATGGAACATTTCTTTATAAAACATGCTAAGCCACTTGGAAAGCCTTTAATGCACAAACAAGAGAGCATATACAAGTTAAGGATCACAATAACATAAGACATGTTCATAACCAAAGATAACATCATCATATAGTCATATCAACATATCATGTTCAATAGTTCATATCAACATACCATACAAAACCCTTACCAATAATCCTACCCCAGGTCTACAAGTGCAATGCTCATGTGAATCCTACTAACCCCACATAATCAAGTAAACAAGATAGAGGATCATAAGTAATGCCTTGCTTCCTATAACATAACATCATGTGTAGTCATCACCACATATAGCAATTTAGACCAATATAATGTTCATCAATGTAACCAACATCATATAGGAGTATCATTATATAGAGTCAACATTATACATTTCATGATATCATAATACATAAGAACAACCTCCTAGGACTCCTCTTAAGGCCAACTTGTGCAACGTCTACGTAGAGTCCCATACCCCTACCAATACTAAGTAGGACCACTTAAGTCACCCTAGTTAGTGTCCATCTTTATTACATTTTATTCATTCATTTTACTTTTGGGAACAATCGACTTAACCGACATTAGACCATGTGAGATAAACATGGAATCCGGTGTCATGAAACCCCACACCGAAAGAAGGTGGTCTACTTGCCAAGGTAGAACCAAAACATGAACATAGTATTCTAGGTGGATCCACTAGCTAATATTCATATGAGGGCAACATAGTTAAGGAAATAGGAGATATACTAGAAACCCTCTTTATGCATATTGCATTGTAGTCTCAATCTCATGAGAAACATAAGAACCTACCTTCCCACATTGGGAAGGGACACATCTAACATCTAGTTCACTTTAAAGTTCCTTTTTGAAATACCTATAAGTCAATCTTAAGCATCAATCTTAATATAGGTCAGAGGAGACTAACACCTTGAATAAACATGTCATTTATCATTAGGTATAGGATGAGAACTTCCCTTCATCACAAACCATCATTAGTGAGATCAATACATCTTAGTCATCATATCAGGTACACAAGAGAATCATCATCAACCTTGCGTCATCATACCCTTACCATGATCTTTCATTCGACATATTCATAACATGCCATTATAATCATCATATCATCATCTTCTTATTCTATTCGCATAATCATACTCCAATTGAATATCATCATCAATAATAGACAAACATAACTGAAGTAGAGAACTTATAGTCACAAGAAGTCTTTCCAATTGCTTCCAAAACCTTCTTCAAGATCATACCCTCAATTAATCACAATTATCAAAATAATCCACTCATCACCATCATAATATAGTGATATTAACAATAACATAATCAATTGTAACAACCCTAGACATCTACGAGTTCAATTCATACCTAGGGTTAGGGAAAAGGGTTCATCCATTAAATCTTCAAGAAATAGATCAAATCCCAACAATACATGACAATAGGAAGTCCATGAATGAAATAGCATAGCGAACATCAGCCTAATAATCAATGCATTCATCACCTCAAATGAATTCATAAGCAAGATCCAAGATTTGGGGGAATTGGGGAAAAGGCATGGATCAAACGAAATTCCAACAATTCAACATCAATTACTAAACAATACACACTTAATAAGCCATATGTAATCACAATTTGTCATAATCAATCATCAATTTCAAGTTTAGAAGAAAACCAATTTGTAGAGCAAAACCCTTAGAATTGGGTGATTTAGAAATCAACTTTGAAGGGACCTTTTGGGAAAAGAAATCTCATGAGTGAAGAACCCATATCCTAATGAATACTAAATGCACAAAAATTGATAAAAACCTTGGAGACTTTGTCTTCTTCTTTAAGCTTCTTGGTTCTGTTACGACCCGAGAGTATACCCTAGAAGTTATGGTATTCTCGAATCTTAACACGGCGTCGTTGACCTCTCGGAGGTCTAAGACAAGACCTTAGACATCTTTCATTGCATAATCGTAATAAAAATAGCGGAAAATTTAAAACTTTCCATAGCACATCATATGCTAGAACATTACTTCGTATATATATAAAAAAGCATAATACATATTTAGACTCTAATGTCTCTTTGCCATCTTAAGACAGAACTCAATGGAATAAAATAGGGACACAAACCTTAACAACATAAAATAATATCTAAGCTATTACATAATTGAATAGGAAATTGACATAGGGAATCCTTGAATCATAAGGATCCCTCTTCTTGAACTTGGAAGATCAATCCAAGCTCTTCACTTAGGAGACATCCTCTAGCCATCACCACCTAAACTTTGTGTAAAAAGATGAAGAAGAATGGTATTAGCACAAGAATTCACTAAGTATGGCAACCATGCAAAAACATGCATTTAAAGAGGACATTTCATTTGAAATCATGCAACATGTCGTTTTAGTACACTTCATGAACATAAGCACATATAATCTCAATATAGTTCACATACATCATATAGACATGGATAATATACTCATAATAGCACATAAAACCATTTATCATACTTATAAGCATATTCAATACACATCATACATTACCTCTCTTTTATTTTACTTCTTTTCTTAAGTAACCCTCAAAGTGTTCCTCGTGCAATGTATCACATTGAGGTCACCTTATAATAGTCTTTCATAATATGCTTCATAAACAAAACTACATATATTCACAAGTCATAAGCATATCAAAGACATCAACTTCACATAAGGACCATCACCTAAGACAACTCCTAAGTCACACTAGTGCAATGTGTAGGTAACTTCCCATAATGCTACTTCCACCAACTGTACCTAAGAAGTCACCCTAGACTAGGCATAACATATTCAACAAGTCATAACATATTCACTTACAACTAGACATAAGGCCACATACTTCATATCATCATATATGTCACGACCGGGGTCTAGACCCTAGCCAAAACCGGCGTCGTTGACCTCTCAGAGGTCGCAGATAAGCCTACATACGTCATCATTACATCGTATAGGTTAAGTTTAGCGGAAAATTTAAAACTTTTGTTTGCTTTGAAGTATACATAGACTTCATAGTAAGAATTTCATTATGTCACATCAGTTCACCACAACCATCTAATAATTAGAAAATCAAATGAAGGAAATAGTTCATAACTGCATAAATATAAAGTTGCCAAAATGGCACCAATACAACGTCTGAAATAAGTAAGAAAGAAACGCTAGTGGAACATCCTCCACTAGCTCACGCCTACATCTAAGCTAGAATATAAGAGATAAGCATCCTCGAAAGCATGAGGGCCTACCAAGTCCAGATGAATGCTCCACATCCAGATAGCTTCAACGTAGTCTTGTAAGCTCTAGCGTCCACCTGCACCTGCACCTAAAAGTAGAGTATTGTATGGGATTAGTACACACTTGTACTAAGTATGGGTGTATGCAAGCACACACGAAGGACATGCATGATTAAGGAAAGCTCTCTCCTAACAATATGAGTTATGGAAAGCCAAGTCAGTTGGTCTTGCCAAATAAGATTAGGAAAGTCATGTTATGACAGTAACATGCATCATCATTCTTTTCATATTGCACACACCACATAACATATTTCATATAGCACATACATATACGGTAATGAGGTTAGTACACCACATGTACTAAGTATGTGTATATGCACATAACATTTAAGGACATGCATGAAAAAGGAACATTTATCATTTCTTTGGAAAGCATGCTAAGTCGTATGAAAATCTTCAATGCACATACCATAGAACATATACAAGTTAAGGATTTCATCAACATAAAGCATGATCATAATCAAAGACAAATTATCATAGACCCATGTTAACATTTCATATTCAATAGCTCATATAAACATAACATACAAACCACTTACCAGTGGTCCCATCCCCAACCTACAAGTGCAATGGTCATGTGAAGCCCCATAACCCTACACAACAAAGTAGATAAGATAGGAGACCATAAGTAACGCTCTGACTCATATAACTTGTAACATAAGTACTAATCACCTCATGAAGCAATATAGACAAATAACATGTCCATTAACGTAACCAACTTCATATAAGAGTAATAACATGTATCATAAACATCATACTTTCCATGTTATTATATTACATAAGAACAATCTCCTAGGACTTCCCTTAGAGTCAACTTGTGCAATGTCTAGGTAGAGTCCCATACCCCTACCTATACTAAGTAAACTCCTCAAGTCACCCTAGTCAATGTTCATTTACTTGTCTATTATTTTTCTTGAGGGAACATTTGCCTTAACCGACATTAGACCATGTGAGCTAAACATGGAATCCGGTGTCATAAATCCCACACTAAAAGAAGATGGTTTACCGGTCAAAGTAGAACCAAACATGATATAGCTTTTTAGGTGGATCCATTAGCTAGTATCCTCTGGTGGCAACATAGTCAAGAACTAGGAGATGTATTAGAGACCCATAGTTCCACATTACATGGCAGCCTCTATCTCATAAGAGTCATTATGAACCTACCTTCCAACAAGGGAAGGGACACCTCTCATATCTTGTCCATCAGTGCTAAGCTTAAGTCCCTTTGTGAGTAAGCTTTAATTCATCATTTATTCATAAATCTTATCATAAGTCATAGGAGATTAACTCCTTGTATAAACATGATCATAAGCTCTTTAGGATTAGATGAGAATTTCCTTTCATCGTAATCCTTCGTTTGTGAGATTAACACATCATATATAATTTTTTGTAAAGCGTACAAGAGAATATCATAAATTTGCATTATCGTATTCTTATCATGATCTCATAAATTAACATATTCCTAGCCTAACATATATGCGTCATACTTACTTCATTAGCATTGTAACATCATTTGTAGTCTAACATAAACATCATAGAGTAATCAATACTTTAGAAGACTTACCTCTTGCTTCCAAGATCCTTTTTCAATAACTTATATTCAATTTACAACAATAATCCAACAACATAGTAAAATACTCAATAGCATAATCAATACTAACACTTCAACTTATAAACAAGAATATTTTATAATGTAGGATAAGGAAAAGGTTCATTAAAGATTTCATTCAAGTCTTAGTTCAAATCCCAATGTTTACATGTAATCAAGTAGTATATACAACCCATTAGAAACCATCAATCTGATAAGGACCTGTTTCACACGAAAATCTAACATTTACAAACCAAAAATTTGACAATATATACTTAATCAACCATATGAAACCATTATTTTTCATCGATAGTCATAAATCTAGAGTTAAGAAGAAAACACGTTTTGTAGAGTAAAAACCATAGAAGTTGAATTCTTGAAAATCATCTTTGAAAGGACCTCTCGGGGAAAAGAATCCCAAGAGTGAAGAACCCATACCTTATTGACGAACAATCCACGAAAATGAATGGAAATCTTGAAATCGTCGGCTTCTTCTTTAAGCTTTTCTTTTTCTTCAATGGAGTTTGGAAAAGAGAGCGTTCTTGAGAGAGATGAGAGAAAATTAGTTTGATTTGATTTGAAGTGTGTAAAAGTGGTCTAAAACTGACCTATATTAAATATATAGTCTTTCTATAAAATACCAAAAAGACCCTCCACTTAAATGGGTCTTTTTGTCAAGTTAAATTACCAAAAATATGACTTTACCGCATCTGGGCAGTGGCTGCGCGTCGCTGGGCCAATTCCCATTATTTTCTGATTTTTTTGGTCAAGGCAGTGAGTATCGTGTCAGCCTCGCTCGCGAGGCTGCCTCTCAAATCCTGAGGCAGTGAGCCTTGTGTGGGCTGTGCGTCGCGTAGCAGTCCCACAAAACCTGCCTGTCGCAGGCTGCTAGGCAGCCTGCTCCCCCATGTTTGGGTCCTCCCCAAGGACCCTTCGGGTGGTCCTTGGGGTGTCGTTACTGACTTTTGGACCCTTTGTATTACAGACTATCTATCCAAAGTCTTTTTACACATTTTGGACTTCATTTGATACTTCGAAACCTTCACCATACATAGGGACGTCAACTAATTCAAATTAGCTAGTTTCTGGACGTCAAAGTCTTTCTTTGTCGTTTTGTCTCTAACCTTTTCGAAATGAACTTATTACAGTAATATAGGTCTGGAAACATCATTTTGAACATTATTTAATAGATTAAGCTCTAGTCTAAGTCATGACATTTCCGAAGTGTTACATTATTCCCCCCTTCGTCCCCGAATGACACTAAAATCTTTTGGAGGGTAAGAATACACTCAATAATATCAGCCCAACTAATCAACAACATAAAATCATAATGAGTCACAACTCATAGGAGTACTTCACAACTTTTTTCAACACATACCATAACATTACACATAGCACTCAATTCATGATGCACAAAAATATAAGAGCTCAATATTTCATAATGCATAGTGAGGAATTTCCTTCTCAACCTTATCATGAGCTCAAATTGCATCAAGGAGTAACCGTGCTATCACTTTTCTCAAGCCAACAACAATGTATCAAAAACTCAAGAAGACAACATGCATACATATTTCATATAAGTGCAAGAATAGAGTATAAAAACATATTCTTAAACTCCAGTTGGTACAACTTTTACCAAAACATGCATCTATTAAAATAAAAGTCAATTTCATGACTATTCATTAATTTATTTATTAAGAGGAATGTGTAACCTCAAAGAGTAAAAAGATGACGGTAGCGGGACTTCATGTCAGCTTCAGCCTCCCATGTTGCACCCTCAACAAGATTGTTTCTCCATAGAACTTTTACGGAGGCAACCTCTTTGTTCCTCAACTTCTTGACTTGGCGATCTAGGATGTCAACTGAAACCTCTTCCTAGGAGAGATTCTCATCCACCCCTAAACCTTCAATAGGCAGAATGTATATCGGGTACCTTATGCATTTCTTGAGCATAGAAACATGAAACACTGGATGAACTGAAGCTAGTTCACTAGGTAGCTTCAATTCATAGGCAACCTTCCCAATTCGTTGTAAAACCTTATAAGGACCCACATACCGGTGACTTAACTACCCCTTTCTACTTAATCTCATCACACCTTTCATAGGTAAAATCTTCAAGTCGACATGATCACCTATTTCAAATTCACGGTCTCTTCTTCTATTGTCGGAATAAGACTTTTGCCGACTATAGGATGTCTTCAATCTATCTCTTATGATTCAAACATTCTCTATAGCCTCATAGATAATCTCTGGACCAAGGAGTGAGGACTGACCAACCTCAAACCATCCAACTGGAGATCTACACCTTCTACCATAAAGAGCTTCAAAAGGTGCCATGAGATGCTCCAATGATAACTATTGTTGTAAGAGAACTCGATCAAAGGTAGATGATCATCCCTGTTTCCTTTGAAGTCAATAACACAGGCTCTTAACATGTCTTCAAGGGTCTAAATGGTACGTTCCACTTGACCATCTGTCTGAGGATGAAAAACGGTGCTAAGTTTTACTTGCGTACCCAAACCCTTTTGGAAATATTTCCAAAAACGAGAAGTGAATTGGTCACCTCTATCCGAAATGATGGACAAAGGAATACCATGAAGACTCACAATCTCATTAATGTAGATTCTTGCATAATCTTCAGAAGTATAAGTAGACTTAACAGGAATAAAATGGGCAGATTTGGTCAAACTATCCACAATAACCCATATTGAATCATTTTCCTTATTGGTTCGCGGCAACCCAACAACAAAATCCATATTGATGGATTCCCACTTCCAAGTAGGAACATCCATGATTTGGGTTAAACCACCCGATTTAAGATGCTCAGCTATAACCTGTTGGCAATTTGGACACTTAGCAACAAACTCTACTTTGTCCCTTTTTAAACCATCCCACCAATAGCCTCTCTAAGGTCATGTTACATTTTGGTGGAACCCTGATGTATAGAATAACGAGAACCATGAGCTTCTTCTAGAATTCGATTTCTCAAATCCTCAACATCCGGTACACATAATCTCCCTTGGTACCTAAGAACACCATCCCCCTGGGAGAATAACTCATTGAGCTTACTAAGTACCAATTCCTTCAAATCCATCAATAGAGGATGAAGGTGTTTCTTAGACTTCACCTCAACCCCTAATGATGTGTTAGAGTTATGATGGACCATAAATCCACCATTTGGAGAATCTTCTAACCGCACACCTAAAGAGCCAACCTATGAACATCTTTCATATGTTCTTTCTTCTCTTCTTCCACATGAGACACACTACCCATAGTCATACGACTCAAAGCATCCTCAACCACATTGGCCTTTCCAAGGTAGTAAAGGACACTCATGTCGTAATCCTTCAACAATTCTAATCATCTCTTATGTCGGAGATTTAACTTCTTTTGTGTGAACATATATTGAAGACTTTTATGGTCAGTAAACATGCACACCATACAAATAATGTCTCCATATTTTCAACGCAAAAACTAGAGCAGCTAACTCAAAATCATGAGTTGGATAATTCTTCTTATGAATTTTTAGTTGCCTAGAAGCATAAGCAATACCCTCCAACAACGTCAACACTGGAGTGGAGGTAAGCTTATCTTTCAACTCTTGAAAACCTTTCTCACAAGCTTCCGACCACTCAAACTTGACATTGTTGTGAATCAAAGCTGTTAAAAGGATAAGCAATGGACAAAAATCCATAACCAAACCTTCTATAGTGCAAGGGTAGACCCAAGAAACTTCTTATATCTGTGGGAGTCAAAGGTCTAGGCCAATTTCTGACCGCATCCGTCTTTTTCAGATCAACCTCTACACCCTCAGAAGAGAGATAACATGGCCAAGAAAAACAACTGACCTCAACTAAAATTCACACTTGCTCAATTTGGCATAAAGTTGGTGTTCTTTGAGGACTTGCAAGGCCAAGCTCAAGTGACCCTCATGCTCATTTCATTATTGGAGGATATAAAAATATCATCAATGTACACAATCACAAATGAGTCAAGGTAATCTCAAAAAACTCTATTCATTAGGTCCATAAACGCCGTCGGGTCATTTGTTAACCCAAAAGACATAACTAGAAATTCATAGTGACCATATCTAGTTCGGAAAGCTGTCTTGGGAACATCTTCCCCTCTCACCCCTAAGTTGGTGATATCCCGACCTTAAGTCAATCTTGGAAAAGTAGCTAGCACCTTGGAGTTGATCAAAGATATCATTAATCCGAGGGAGAGGATACTTTTTATTTATGATGACCTTATTGAGTTGGTGATAATCAATGCACATTCTAAGGGACTCATCCTTCTTCTTAACAAACAAGACCGGAGCACCCCATGCAGAAATACTAGGTTGAATGAAACCCTTGTCTAGTAAATCTTTGAGTTTGAACTTCAACTCTTTCAATTCAGTCGAAGCCATCAAATATGGAGGAATTGAAATGGTATTCATATTCGTTAACAAATCAATGCCAAAGTCAATTTTCCATTTGGGAGGAATTCCTGGAAGGTCATTAGGAAAGACCTCTGGATATTCCCTGACTACGGATACTGACTCAATAGAAGGAGTTTCAGATTCTAAGTCCTTAACCCTCACCACATGGTATAAACAAGCCTTGGCTATCATCTTACAAGCCTTCAAGCGAGAAATTATTTGACCTCTTGGCATAGAATTTCCCCCCTTCCACTCTAGAATGGTTTCATTTTGAAATTGAAACTTCACTACCCTTGTTCTACAATCTATGGAAGCAAAACATGCATGAAGCCAATCCATACCCAAGATGATATCAAAGTCAAACATGTCAAGTTTTACCAAATCAGCAAGAGTGACTTTATTGGGCAGCATTACAGGGCATTTCCTATATACTCTTTTTGCAACTACAGAGTCACCCATTGGGGTACAAACCGAAAAGGGTTCAATCAAAACATCGAGAAGTATATCAAACTTCCTATCTACCAAAGGTGTAACAAAATAAAGGGTAGCACGGGGATCAATCAAAGCATAAACATTAATAGATAAGACTTGTAACACACATGTCACAACGTCGGGAGAGTTCTCTTTTCACCCCTAGACTTGAGTGCATAAAAATGGTTCCTTTTTGGAGCTTCAGATCTAGGACCGTTTGGTTGAGTTTTGCCATTACCCTTACCTTGGCTTCTCACATTAGGACTGTCTTTCACCATATGGACACCTTTGCCACAACCATAGCAACTATTAGTTCCAACAAGGCATTCACCCATATGTTTCTTACCACACTTACCACAAGTTGGTCTTTCTCTTGGTGGATCAACATTTCTCCCCTTCTGAGGTTTAGGATTAGAACCTCTATCATTGCGATTTTTGGATAAATTTGAAGGGACTTAGTTTGAAAATCTCTTCTTGAACTTACGCTTGTCTTGAACATCAAGCCTACTCTTAGAAGAACCACTTTCAAAATATTTTTCCTTATTAGCTTCCATATTCCTCTTCCTTAGACGACTCTCCTCAACCTGTTGAGCATGAACCATCAACCTAGCAATATCCATATTTTCATGAAGCATGGCTGCACGACATATTTTCATTTCATCCCTAGCATTAAAAACCAAAGAAAAAGCATATTTGGACAACTTAATGAACCTTAAGGAGTATTCCTTAACACTCATACCTCCTTGACGAAGGTTGATGAACTCCTCTACCTTAGCTTCTCTTTGCTCCCCTGGGAATAATCTGTCAAGAAAGACCTTTTTAAAGATCTCCCAAGTTATGGGACCACCTCCTAAAGCCCTCCTATCCTTCCACTGATTGTACCATATCTGAGCCATGTCCTTGAGTCGATAGGTAGCAAGCTCAATCTTCTCAGTAGTACTCACCCCCATAGCAAATGAGATATTGTAAACCTCATCAAGGAAGTCTTGGGGTTCTTCATCGACTTTTGACCAATGGAAAATAGGAGGATTCATCCTCGTGAAATCTCTCAAATGGCTAGCCATAGTACTAACAAGTTGGTTTTCTCGAGAAACTACCTCTTTTTTAACTTGTGTCGTAATAGCTTGAGCTTGAATGGTGATGGCTTGGGCCATTTGGAACATGGATGCCCTCACCTCACCATCCGTAATAGCAGGAGGATTCACCGGAACTTGATCATTCTCATCAGCTTGCACTTGAGGAGGAACTTGATTTCCTTGGGAGTAGCTCCCGCATTCGCAATCTCTTCTCCTACTTTTCTCGCGGCTGTCCTTCTGGTGTTCATCGCCAATAACCACAAAAAGGGATTAGATGCTAAAAGACACATAGTGTCAAAACACTAAAGGAACGACATAGGATTACCAAGAAAAGAGAATTTTCTTAATCATCCCATAGCCTCTCATTCACAAATGTGGCGCGCTTCAGAACCATGAACAAGACACTAGGTAACTTGGTTTAGTGAGACATTGATCCTAAGGATATTTAACCTCATGCTCTGATACCAAGTTTGTCACAGCCGGAGACTACACCCCAGATGCGACCTGCGTCATCTTCCTCTCAGAGGACTCAAACAAGCCCTTAGCATTCGTCATAACATGTCATCAGTTAAAATTTCGGAAAAATTTAAAACTTTTAATACTATGTGAAGTATACTTAGACTTCATACATACCAATCATGAAAACATACGAAATGATATTCTAAAAGGTGTCTCATATAAAAACCATCTAAAGAGTATGAATCTGGTCTTAGACAATAAATAGTCAATACGCCATATAGTCCTTAATGCAAAAGAATCCAAAGAACATAAATGGAAATACGAGTATTCTTAAAATCTACTAAAGTCTTTGTAAGCTAGAATGATTAAAAGATAGCAACCCCGAACATGAGGACCTGCCAACGCTTGGAGAAAGAGTTCTGAGCTTCTTCAATCGACCTTCTTAATCTTCAATGGTCGGACCCTACATTTTTAGTAATATACGGTAATGGGGTTAGTACGCCACATGTACTAAGTATGGGTATATGCACATAACATTTAAGGACATGCATGAAAAAAGAACATTTATCATTTCTTTGGAAAGCATGCTAAGTCGTATGAAAATCTTCAATGCACATACCATAGAACATATACAAGTTAAGGATTTCATCAACATAAAGCATGATCATAATCAAAGACAAATTATCATAGAGTCATGTTAACAATTCATATTCAATAGATCATATAAATATAACATACAAACCACTTACCAATGGTCCCATCCCCAACCTACAAGTGCAATGGTCATGTGAAGCCCCATAACCCTACAAAACAAAGTAGATAAGATAGGAGACCATAAGTAACGCTCTGACTCATATAACTTGTAACATAAGTACTAATCACCTCATGAAGCAATATAGACCAATAACATGTCCATTAACATAACCAACTTCATATAAGAGTAATAACATGTATCATAAACACCATACCTTCCATGTTATCATAATACATATGAACAGTCTCCTAGGACTTCCCTTAGAGTCAACTTGTGCAATGTCTAGGTGAAGTCCCATACCCCTACCTATACGAAGTAAACTCATCAAATCACCCTAGTAAATATTCATTTACTTGTCTATCATTTTACTTGAGGGAACATTCTCCTTAGCCGACATTAGATTATGTGAGCTAAATATGGAATTCGGTGTCATAAAACCCCACACCGAAAGAAGGTGGTTTACCGGACAAAGTAGAACCAAACATGACATAACTTTCTAGATGGATCCACTAGCTAGTATCCTATGGTGGCAACATAGTTCAAGAACTAGGATATGTATTAGAGACCATAGTTCCACATTACATGGCAGCCTCTATCTCATGAGAATCATTGTGAACCTCTCATATCTAGTCCATCGGTGCTAAGATTAAATCCCTTTGTGAGTAACCTTTAAGTCATCATTTATTCATAAATCTTATCATAAGTCATAGGAGATTAACTCCTTGTATAAACATGATGATAAGCTCTTTAGGATTAGATGATAATTTCCTTTCATCATAACCCTTCGTTTGTGAGATTAACATATCATAAATCATCTTGTGTAAAACATACAAGAGAATATCATAAACTTGCATTATTGTATTCTTATCATGATCTCACAAATTAACATAATCATAGCCCAACATATATGCATAGTATCGTAACACATACTTCCTTTGCATTGTAACATCATTTATAGGCTAACATAAACATCATAGAATAATCACGACTTTGGAAGACTTACCTCTTGCTTCCAAAATCCTTATTCAAGAACTTATATTCAATATACAACAATCATCCAACAACATAGTAAAATACTCAATAGCATAATCAATACTAACTCTTCAAGTCATAAACAAGACTAATTTATAAAGTAGGATAAGGGAAAGGGTCATTAAAGAGTTCATTCAATCTTAGTTCCAATCCCAACATTTACATGTAATCAAGTAGTAGATACAACCCATTTGAATCCATCAATCTGATAAGGACATGTTTCACACAAAAATATAACATTTACAAGCCAACATTCGACAATATATACTTAATCAACCATAGGAAACCATTATTTTTCATTGATAGTCATAAATGTATATTTAAGAAGAAAACCCGTTTTTAGATTAAAAACCCTAGGAGTTGAATTCTTGAAAATCATCTTTGAAATGACCTCTTGGGGAAATGAATCCCAATAGTGAAGAACCCATACCTTATTGACGAACAATCAACTAAAATTGAATGGAAATCTTGAAGTCTTTGTTTTCTTGCTTAAGCTTTTCTTGTTCTTCAATGGAGTTTGGAAAAGAGAGCGTTTTTGAGGAGATGATAGAAAATTCGTTTGATTTGATTTGGAGCGTGTAAAAGTTGTCTAAAACTGACCTATATTAAATATAAAGTCTTCCTATAAAATACCCAAAAGACCCTCCACTTTAATGGGTCTTTTTGTGAAGTTAAATTACCAAAAATACGACTTTAATGAATTTGGAAAGTGGCCGCGCGTGGCGGGGCCAATTCCCATTATTTCTCTGAATTTTTTGGTCAAGGTAGTGAGATTCGTGTCAGCCTTGCGTCGCGAGGCTTCCTCCCAAATCCTGAGGTAGTGAGCCTCGTGTGGGATGTGCATCGCGCAACAGTCCCACAAAACCTGCTTGCTTGGAGGCTGCCTGGCAGCCTACTCCCCCTTGTTTGGGTCCTCCCCAAGGACCCTTCGGGTGGTCCTTGGGGTGTCGTTATCGGATTTTTTGACCCTTTGTATTACATACTACCTATACAAAGTCTTTTTACACATTTTTTATTTCATTTGACACTTCGAAACCTTCACCAAACATAGGGACGCCAACTAGTTCAAATTAGCTAGTTTTCGGACGTCACGGTCTTTCTTTGTCATTTTGGATCTAACATTTTCTAAATGAACTTATCACATTAATGTAGGTCTTGAAACATCACTTTGAACATTATTTAATAGATTAAGCTCTAGTCTAAGTCATGACATTTCCGGAGTGTTACATTATTTCCCCCTTTTAGGAACATTCATTCCCGAATGACACTTAAATCTTCTTGTAAGGAGAGGAGAGACTCAATACTAGCAGCCCAACCAACAACAACATAAAATCATAATGAGTCATAACTTATAGGAGTAATTTCCTACTCCATTGATGTACCGTGGTTTCACGGTACTTTCAATGCTTTTTCCTTAAGATTGGTGTGTGTTTAGAGCCTTTTTGTAGTACTTTTAACATGTTTTTATCTTTTTTTTGCAAGAAAGATGTCCAAAGCCAAAACGCAGAAGGCAACTGAGATTTAGTGCAGAGGTAACCCACAAAGGCCATCGACGGTCCATTGTTCCATTGATGGACCGTAGATGGTGACCGTCGACTGATAGTTCAGGCATCTGGAGAGACTCCGGGAAATCTTACCAAATGTGGGGCTACAGAAGTATCGACGGATGGAGCTTCCTGTTAAATCGTTGTTAAGTTTAGAGATAGTCCAGTACCCGAAGTTGAAGAAAGTCTAAGTAAGGAACAACATAAGGGATCGACCAACCATAGAAGCATCGACGGACAATGTTGTTGGTCCGTCGAATGATTTAGAGAAGATTCCAGCTGAAGGATGAAGAAGATGCTAAGTCTGGAATGACAGAGGCAGTCGACGGTTCGTCGTTTCATTGACTGACCATATGTGGAGGTCGTCGATTACAGCCGCATTTTTGTACAACTTTCCTTATTTTAATTCCTATTAATTTAGGACAATGTTTTCTATAAATAGGGTGTAAAACCTAATTTTTGGTGTTGGACTCTATCACTATTGTTCTTAGTTTGTTTTTGGAGATTGGGTTTTTCAACTTCAGCATTAATTCAGATTTCCAGATTTGGTTTTCAAGTGATTTCTTGTTATTTCAAGTTGAATTTCTGGATTTTCTTCGAATTGTCAAAGTAAGTTCATGATTTATTGTTTATCAACTATGAAATGTGTTCTTATATCCATGGGTAACTAAATACACAACTAGGAACCATGGGTGATTAACAAAGTAACCCTAGCTTAATAACAATTCTCAAATAAGTTATTGCTTGTATTGATAATTCTTTCGCTTAAATTTCTTCTTAACGAGTGCACGCGTTAGAACTCGCCTTGTTCCTACTTGCTGGACCAAGGAGGTGGTTAATAGGAAAAGAATTATCAATATAGATTTAGTGGGATACTATCTAATAAGCTAGTCTCGATTGGTACGAAGTAATAACTAAGCCATACATCGAAGGTGATGCTTAATATGAAGTAAAGTTAAGAGTTAGTAGCTTATACACACATAGCCGGACCAAGGTGTAGGGTGAAATTCTCTAAATGCCGGACCAAAGATTTAGAGATACCTAACTTATCACATTGCATGCAAAACACTAGGGAAGAATTGTTAAAGCTAGGAATACGACGTTATGAACCTATGGGGAACACTTACACCCTAGTTTCTCTCACAACTTGATAAAAACTAAAGCTTTACTCCTGTTACTTGTTTTACTTAGAGTTATTAAAAGACTTTTGTTTCACAAAACCCCACTTTAATTACCTATTTTCGGAAAGAACTTGACTAAATAGAAGTAATCGTACATTGAAGTTAAGTCTAAACCATTTTCCTTGTGGTATCGACCCCAACCTAATAGTTGGGCTCTTTACTGAATACGACTGCTTATACTTATTTAGGGATGTGTAATTTGAGCTTATTAAATTTTGGCGCCGCTGCCGGGGAAAATGACTTTTAGATTAACCTTAATAACATTACTGAAGTTTAGTTAACAATTTCCTGATTTTACTTTTTCTTTTGTTTTTGTTTCTCTTAGGTCTAGCTCTAGTGTATGCCAAGTACACGGAGCCGAGGAGAACCAATACTTCCATTAGATCGTGAAATTAACCGTACACTTAGAAGAATGAATAATCAGTAGAACCCAACCAATCAAGGTTATGAGATCATTTGTCATCCTCCACCACCGGTAGAGGCTCACAATCAAGTAGTTACGGAAAATCAGGTTGATGATGCTTTCAGAATGCAGCCTCCCGTACCACGCCCTCAAGATATCTATAGGGGCAACGACAATATCACTGATTCTGATTGGCCTCTTGTCGTACCTCCTCTATCCCATGGAACACGTTCGTGGTAACTAGTAGTTTGATGCAGATGCTTACTGCGAGGGGTTTGTTTTCAGGAATTCCATCAGAGGATCCCCACGCTCACATAGACAAACTAAGGTCTGTGTGCAAGAGTTGTGTGGGAAGGCCAGACTTAGACATGAACGTCATTGGGTTGAGAGTGTTCCCTCTATGACTGACGGGAGAGGCTGCAATATGGTTTATTGAGTTTCCCTACAATTCTATCTATACTTGGGATCAGTTGAAGGATGTGTTCTTAGCATGGTACTACCCGGTGTCCAAAAAGCTCAACCACAAAGATAGAGTGAACAACTTTGTGGCACTACCTAGGGAGTTAGTAAGTAGCTCTTTGGAAAGATTTAATGCATTACTGAGGGGCATCCCAAACCACCGCATTGATGATGAGTCATTGAAAGATTACTTCTATCGGAGTCAAGATGATAACAATAAATCATTACTCAATATTATTGCGGGGGTTTCTTAGGGTGAGTGCACATATGCTGAGATCGCAGAGAAGTTGGACAAAATCTCTCGTAATAATAAGGCTTGGAGTACTAGAAAGTCATACACTGGGAGCAACACCTTTGCAGTACAAGCTACACAGAATCCGGCGGCAAATAAGATTCGTGAGGAGATGACTCAAATGAGATCTGAGCTTGGGTTGATATTGAAACATGTCACTGGAGGTGCAGAGAAGATAAATGCGGTGAATTACTTGAATAAACCACCACCGCCAGCGGATGAGTACTATTATGAAGAGGATAATTATGCGGTGAATGATCAGACGGGGGGTTTCCGACCAAACACCCAAGGCTCCAATCAGGAGAATTGGCATCATGGTCAAGGAAATCAAGGTCGGAACTATGGTAATTACAACACAGAGGGTTGGTATGTTCGAGATGGAAACTGTAACTATGGTAACAGAAATGATCGAAGTGGGCCTTATGTTCCACCTCAAAATTTTGAAGTTTCTCCTAGGGATAGTTGAGGTAGTATGCGGCGAGTTTAAGATATGTTGCAAAAGATGAGGAGGAGGTTTGACACTAGTGATGACCACGCCAAGGAATTGAGATGTGATTTAACTAACATTGGGCAAAATGTGGATGCACATGCGGTATCGATTAAGCATTTTGAGTTACAAATGGCCCAATTCTCTACTACTGTGGACCCACGCCAACCGGGCACTCTTCCTAGCAATACCATTCAAAATACCAAAAATAATGGACATTGCCTGGCAGTCATTACTCAAGGAGGTAAGCAAACTATTGATCTACCTATGCCGTCTGTGGTAGAAGATGAGATGAGAAAAGATTAAGAGGTGGTGGAAACTAGTGGTGAATTGGTGGACAAATTGGCAAAAGAAGTAGAGGTACCCAAGAGTGTGGTCCCCATTCCTAGACCTCCACCACCATTCCCTTAGAGATTTATGAAGAAGACTGAGGATGGTAAATACCGGCATTTTATCACTATATTTAAATAACTTTCAATCAATGTCCCTTTGATAAAAGCTTTGGAACAAATGCCCGATTATGCTAAGTTCATGAAGGATATGGTTACAAAGAAGAGATCGGTAAGTTTTGAGGATGATTACCGAATGCAACATTGTAGTGCTATTGCTACAAGGTCTCTTGTGCAGAAGAAGGAAGATTCGGGCGCTTTCACTATTCCATGTACCATCAGATTATTACACTTTGCTAAAGCAATATATGATCTAGGTGCAAGCATAAACCTCATGACTCTTTCCATTTATAAGAAATTGGGTTTAGGTGACCCAAAGCCTACTGCAATGCGGTTACTGATGGCCAATCGAATAGTGAAGAGGCCCATTGGGATACTTCATGATGTGCTCCTGAAAGTTGAGTCGTTTATATTTCTGGCCGACTTTGTGATTCTTGACTGTGAGGTGGATTTTGAGGTCCCTATTATTTTTATGAGGACGTTCCTTGCCACTAGTCGCGCTTTGATTGATATGGAGAAAGGGAAGATGAAGTTTATGTTGAACAATGAAGAAGCAACATTCAACATTTGTAAGTCCATGAAGCAAAATGGTGAGCTCCAAACGGTATCTGCTATATCCTAGAGGGTTGAAAGTACGTCTAAGTTACAAATCGAAGAACGCCTAGGTGTTGAGGTACTGGTGGAAGTGATCATGAATTTGAGAGTGATGGTATTGAAGATTATGGGTCTTTGGTTGTGGCACTTGACTGAAATGAATATCGATCAAAACCAAAGAAATTAGAGTTAGATTTGAAGCATCGAGAGTCTCCACTCGCGAGACAATCTATTTAAGAGGCTCCAAAATTAGAGCTTAAGGCTCTACCACCTCATCTGAGGTATGTATTCTTGGGTAGAGTTGACACTTTTCTGTTAATTATTGCATCAGATTTGAATGTGCAAAAAGTAGAGTGTCTGGTGGAGGTTTTGAAGAGGTTCAAACGAGCTATTGGTTGGACTATTATGAACATTATTGGGATCCCTCCCGGTGTTTTTTCACATAAAATCCAACTCTTGCTCGATCACAAGCCATGTATTGAGCACCAGAGATGGTTGGATGCCGGAGTCATATATCCTATTGCAGATAGTAGTTGGGTATGCCCTGTGCAGTGTGTGCCCAAAAAGGGGGGAATGACAATAGTGCCTAATGAGAGGAACGAGCTTGTTCCAAACAAGTTGGTGCTCGGATAGAGAGTTTGTGTGGATTTCCGGAAGTTGAATGCATGGACTTAGAAGGACCATTTCCCTATGCCCTTCATGGACCAAATGTTAGATAAACTCGCCGAAAAAGGATGGTACTGATTTGTTGATGGCTATTCAGGTTACAATCAAATCTCTTATTGCCCTAGAGGATCAAGAGAAGATAACCTTTACTTGCCCTTATCTGACATTTGCATTTAAGAGGATGTTGTTTGGATTATGTAATGCACCGGACACCTTCCTGCGATGTATGATGTCTATATTATCCAATATGGTGGAGGACACTATTGAGGTATTTATGGATGACTTTTTGGTTGTAGGTGACTCCTTTGATCGGTGTTTGAGTCACTTGGCAAAGGTTCTCAAAAGATGTAAAGATTTCAATCTTGTTCTTAATTGGGAAAAATGTCTCTTTATGGTGAAAGAAGGTATAGTATTGGGACATCGCATCTCAGAGAAGGGGATAGAGGTTGATCGAGCAAAAGTTGAAGTTATTAAGAGACTTCCCCCACCCATCTCTGTAAAAGGTGTGAGAAGTTTTCTGGGATATGAGGGCTTTTACCGGAGGTTAATTAAGGATTTCTCAAAAATTGCACATCCTCTATGCAAATTACTTGAGAAGGAATGTAAATTCTACTTTGATGAATCTTGTCTGAAGGCATTTGGAGAGTTGAAGGAGAAGTTGGTGTCTGCACCTATTATTATTTCCCCAGACTAGAGTAAGCCATTTGAGGTAATGTGTGATGCTAGTAAAGTTCTCTTGGTGTGGTATTTGGACAAAGAATGGATAAAATCCTTCACCCCATTTATTATGCAAGTAAGGCCATAAATGAAGCACAAAAGAACTATATTGTGACTGAACAAGAGATTCTATTGATGGTATTTGCGTTTGAAAATTTTTGCTACTATTGCTTCGTATGAGAGTCATAGTGCATACAGACCACTCCGCTTTGAGGTACTTGATGTCAAAGAATGATGTGAAGCCACAATTGATTAGATGGGTGCTATTATTGCAAGAGTTTGATTTTGAAGTAAAGGATAAAAAAGAGACTGAAAATCAAGTTGCCAATCACTTGTCTATATTAGAGGATGAAACTATGCGAGAGTTGGGTGAAAAGATTGAAATTGACGATATCTTTCCTGATGAGCATGTATTAGCCGCTACTCATGATTTGATTCTATGGTTCACCGATTTTGCAAATTATCTGGCCAGTGATATAGTCCTATCAGTCTTCTCCTTTAATCAGAGGAAGAAGTTCATGCATTATGTGAAAAAGTTCATTTGGGATGAGCCTTACTTATACCGGAGTATTGCTGATGGGCTAATTCGTCGTTGCGTGCCTGAAGTTGAGATGTTAAGTGTTTTGGAGTAATGCGACTCCTCGCCTGTGGGTGGGCAACATAGTGGTATCCGGACTGACCACAAGATTTTGCAGTGTGGGTACTATTGGCCAACCATTAACCAAAATGCTCACGAGTTCCCCAAGCCATGTGATAGGTGCCAAAGATATGGAGGAATTTCGAAGAGGCAAGAGCTCCCTTTAAATCCCATTCTAGTGATTGAGTTATTTGATGTATGGGACACTGATTTTATGGTCCCGTTTGTGAGTTCTCATGGGATGAAATATATACTTGTGGGGGTAGTCTACGTGTCAAAATGGGTGGAAGCTATAGCGCTTTCCAAGAATGAAGGGAAGAGTGTCACCGCGTTCTTGAAAAAGAACATCTTCTCCAGATTTGGCACACCTAGGGCTATTATTAGTGATGGTGGATCTCACTTTTGCAATAAGTTATTCAAAGGGCTATGGAGAAATATGGGGTTCGCCATAATGTGGCCACTCCACATCATCCATAGACTAGTTGGCAAGTTAAGGTGTCCAATTGAGAAATCAAGCAAATTCTGTCGAAAACGGTAAATGCTAATAGAATGGATTGGTCAAGGAGGCTTGATGATGATCTTTGGGCCTACCAGACTGCATACAAGACTCCTATAGGTATGTCTCCATACCAACTTGTATATGGGAAGTCTTGTCACTTGCCAGTTGAGTTAGAGCACAAATCTATGTGGGCAATGAAGAAACTGAAGATGGATTGGAATGAAGCAGTAGAACAGAGACTTAATTGGTTAAATGAGCTTGATGAGTTTCGCCTAAAAGCGTATGAAAGTTCAGCCATCTACAAAGAGAAGATGAAGAATTATCACAACCAAAAGATTGAAAAGCGAGAATTTGCGGTTGGGGACTTGGTGCTTCTATTCAACTCTAAGCTACGCTTGTTTCCCGGAAAACTCAAGTCCAAGTGGACGGGACTATTCCTTATCACTAAAGTGTTTCCACATGGAGAGATTGAGTTGGAGAACAAGGAGGGTGCAAAGTTTAGTGTCAACGGGCAAATGAATAAGATCTACCTACGGCATGCGGAGAATGTCCATGAAGTGGATGAGGCATATCACCTTGATAAAGTCTGAGTAATCAAGGATCTTGCGTCGTTCCGCAATGTTAAATCAAGCACTTCTTGGGAGGCAACCAAGGTGTATCCTCTAGCCAACAATAGGTTTGTAGGAATAGTTACATTCTCTTGTTTTGTTCTGTTTAGCTCATCCTCATGCTTTTTTTTAGTGTTTGCTAGAGATTAGTTTAGGGTCCGTGTCACAAAAGTGACAAGAAAAACACAAAAAGAATAGCTTAATGGGTGTTTATTGTGCAAGGACCAAAACTAAAATTCTGCAAAAAATGGTGTGGTGCACAGATCTACAGACCCCATCGACGAGCCGTCATTTAATCAACGGACCATCGATGGTGTCAGTAGATCCTAGGTACGTCTTGAACTTTTTCTAAGTCTTGTTGCCATCGACAATCCGTTGACTGACTTACAGATCATCGACGGGGTTTCGTCAGTCCAAAGAGCCAGTGACCCGACCCAACCCGACCGGTAATATCAAAAGAAAAACCGTTCATTAGACTCCAAAATCTTTTCAAATTCTTTTCCCAACAGTTTCCTTTCACTTATTTCCTTCCTTTCTCATCAAAAGACCATATTTCTCCCTTCCAAAATCATTAGATTCCCCCCAAACTCCCAAATTCTCCCAAATCCCCAAAACCCTCTTCTTCTCAAATTCTACTTGGTTCCTACTGCTTTCTACGGTCAGTGTTCAAGGTCGGGCATGTAGGTTTTCGCAAAGATCACCCAACCATTCACTCCACTATGATCTTCAGGTATTTCGATACCCTTTGCTTGATGAATTCTTTTTCATTCATTTTTGGAAATGAAACTCAGAATGTGGGTCTGGACTTAGGGACAAAAGTATATGCTTGTGCTTGTTAACATTTGGGTAAAATGTGCCTTAGAATGATAAAAAGTGAATGGGTAGTGGTGTAATCTGTTTAAAATGAGTTTATAGACTTTTTAACTTAGGGTTTGGTAGCATCTTTGAATCCGAGCATGAAATTTTCAAAATCAAAACCCTAAGGATGAAGAAATGGTCTTTTTATTGTTGTTATCTGTTGGGTAAACTTGTGTGGGTCTAATAGGTGTCAAAATGTGATAATAGAAACAAGGCCTGAAATCTGTCTTAGGACAACAACACGACACCCCGTCGACGGACAGTCAATGGTGTCCGTCGATTGAGCAACCTTAAAAGTGTTCAACTCTCAAATGACGGAAGTGGACTACGGTTCGTCGATCGATTGAAGGGCCGTTCTTCACATCCGTCGTTTCCAACTGATACCCTGTTTTGAGAGAGTTTAAAAATTATTCTAAGTGTCAGACGATGAAAGTGGACTATGGTTCGTCGTTTGGTCGACGAGCCGTTCTACACGTCCATCATTTCCAACTGAGAAGTCTATAGAACGAAGAATCTAAATAATTCCTAAGTGTCATACGACAGACACTATCGATGGGCCATCGATAGTGCCCGTCAACTAGTACTGAAGGTATGAACTTGAAAGTGATTTGTGTATCCTTTCTCTGTTTTGTTTGTTATGAGTGTGTATTATGATTATTATGAGACTCACAACTGATTTACAGCTACATATGGCCCCCAAACCGGATATCGTTTATTCCAGTGGCAGGTTCAAGTTTGTGTCACCATCCCGTAGGATGATTGACACTTTGACGATGAGCAGGATCTCGAATATGTGACCCCAGAAACCTACACCACTACACTAGCTGCGAGCCACTCGGGGTACTCCCGAAAAGGTGGTGCCCAGCGTAGTCACTGCCTCCTAGTCTGATGAGGAGCGCACACTAAACGACACACCGTTTGGGTCTGCCTCGGGTTCTGAAGGAGCGTCTGGCTCCGAAGCTGCAACATATTATGCGTCAGCCCATTTTTGGGTCGAATGAGGCTATTGTCTTGGGTTCCAGATAACCTGGAGCCACTCACTCGGAGGTAACTGCCCACCAAACCTCGTCTGATGAGGCTCATAGTTCGGAGTGTGCTCTGTCACCCCATGATGATACCCCTGCATCGGTTCCTGAGGATTCAAATTGGTGTTGCGTACATGGTCAGTACCAGGTCTACAGGGACGCAAAGGTTTTGAATGATAAGGGGGTGATGACCTGGTTGGTGACAGTCAAGCGTAGAGTTCTTACAGGAAGCCTTTACACAATCCCTGATGTTTAGAGATTGTTCACCCGCCACAGGCTCGAGTGGATAGCTAGGAGTCTGGGGTCGTATAGAGAGGATATGGTTCGAGAGTTCTACGCCTCCTATGTGGCAACTCTCCGAGGTTCTTTTGATAGGCTACCGAAATCTGCCAAACTGGAGCCGTTCACATAGGTTCTAGTCCAAGGCTTCCGGGTGGATATTTCTCCTACTACCATCCGACGTTTCATGTATGGTGCTTCCATTGATGTTACTCAGAGCCCCCTTACTCCGGAGTTTGATTACAGGTGGGATATGGTCAAGAGTGGCCAGTTTCAAAGGATCGTGGATCAGAGAGAGACTGCCAAGAGGTGGCTTGCACCATACCTGTACATAGACGGTGAGGGAGCAGACTGGGTGTTAGACCCCAGAGGCCTTATCACGAAGGCCAATCTCACTTTCACAGCCAAGTTCTTCTGGCTGTTAGTCCGCCATCAGCTTTCCTCGACTGCAGCGGATAATATTCTTACTTGGGATAGAGCAGTACTGGTAGCAGCCTTGGTGGAAGGTTTAGAGATCGACTTCGCGAAGCTGTTGATCACGGTGATACATGAGAGGTCTTTCTAGTCCTCCACTACTTACCCATTCACATTATGATCTTCCATCTATGTAGGGATGCCGGAGTGCTCATTTTGCACTGTGATATACTCTGCACTCCGGGTGGCACAATTAATATAGGTCTCATCAGGGATGAGGCTAATGTAGCAGCACTACATAAAGGGCCTAGAGTTGAGTTGCAATCGCTGAGTGAGAATTTGGCAGATACGGTGGATTTAGCCTAAGGGGTTGATCCTGCCACTTCATAACCCACTGACACCACCCCGGCCGAGTCCGCCCATGTCACTAGTAGAGCACCCAGTTCCTCCCGGTATACTCCACTATCTGCAACACTCGTCCCGATAGAAAGGGTCCAAAAGTTAGAGGCCAGATGTCCACCCTGCTTCATCATATCCAACCTTGGATGTAGAAATCCATTGCCGAGGCTGAGGACCAGATTGAGAAGAGGGTGGCTCAGCAGATGGAGCAGAAGATTCAGGCGGTTAATCAGCGCCTTGTTGCATTAGAGCTGCTGGTTCTTGCACGCCCAGCCCCCACCATTGACTTGACTACTCTTCAGGAAGTTGTGGCGAGTTTTCAGGCAGATGTTGACAGCATTCTGGATATGAGGGGGCCTGAGCCTGAGATTGCACCCGTTGAGCTATGGGAGGACACAGTGCTTGCTGCGCTATTCACAGTACCTACCAAGCCGCCGCCTGAGTCACGTGGTTGTTCCAAGAGGCACCATTCCAGCCACACCATTGAGGGAGAGGATTCCCGTGCGAGGAATAAGGAGATGACAAACCTTGAGGCTGAGAGGAGAGCCTCTTTGATTGATGAGGAGACCCATCAGATCAGAGCTTAAGATTTAGCTGCTGGGCATCTAGTTCCATAGTAGAGACCAGAGAGAGGAGCACCACTGAGGGTGCAGAGATTGTTGTGGGTACCACTGAGGGTGACCCTACTATTGATGTTACAGGTTCCGGGAAACCGAACCCGCCTACTTGTCGATCTTCGGTGCTATGCGCCTCAGGTTTGCTTCACCTACCACCCTGTCTTTATATTTTTATGCATTGGGGACAATTGCATGATATTTTGTTGGGGATGGGGTAAATGTAAAGTGAGTGTTAGGGTGAAGTCTGAGTAGCCCAACTCACGATCCTCTCTTCGGGGTTTTATTGCCTGTGTTCTTTTCCCCCAAGAGACTAATTATGTTACTGTTGAACCGGCATGTTGTAACTTGTACAAAGTATGAAATATGAAGCATGATGGCTAAGCATGAATGATATCTCCTCCTAAGAAAATGCTTGCATGAATAGGTATAAAGAAATTGAATGTGTTGGCTCTAATCATGACATAGAGATGCACCCACTGCATGACCCTCAAACGAACACTCAAACTAGGTGTCTGACAATCTGATAGGGTAAGGAGGTGTCAAGAGAGTGTGAGGAAGTTTGATTGTTCCACTGTTGGTACCTAGCTAGAACTTGACTGGACGGTCTTGTAAAAGGAATCTGTGTTAGACGACTAGGAAAGGATCATAGAACCTTGATCGAATTAGCAAACATCTAGCCTAAGATAAAGTGAACCAACTGAAATTGTTATCCCTTTTTGATCCAAATATGTTGAGCCTATAATAGACCTTTCTTTTCTTCACCAACTCACCTTTCCTGGGTTTAATGTGTTGGCCCTGGTCCCTCCTTGGACATGTGCACCTCATCTTAGTTCAAAAGGCTAAGTTGAGGGTGGCTAATGCAGAAACTAACCTCGTCTTAGCCCTCACCCAACCTTGGGTAATGTGTACCTCGATTCATGGTAAAGTCATAAGTTGAGGGTGACTATTATGAGTGATGACCCGAAAAGTGGGTATGAAAAGAGTAATGTGGAAAAGAAAAGAAAAAGTGATCAAGAGAGGTGACTCAGTCAAAATTATCAATTGAATGAAAAAGAAAAAAAGGAAAAAGAGTTGAACAAAAAGAAGTAAGAGTCACTTCCACAAAGAACAAAGAGGAATCAAGGTAAAGATGAAAAGATAAGAAAAGTAGGGCACAAGAGATAATAAAAGAGGTAGGACGCTTAGTCGTAATGTCAAGGAGGGAAAAAAGTCACTAAAATGTACCCATATGTACCATACCTGACCTGAGCCTACGTTACAAGTCAAGAAAGTCCTATCGTGATCCTAGAGTCTAATGTGGTGAACATAAGGAGTGAAAATAAAGGCAAGCCTATGGCGACAAGTACTAACTAGGTGTGAATTTGTTTTGAGCGTGAGTGTTGAATAATGATCCTTATACCCAAAGTTAAAATCACTGTGCGAAAAAGGAGGATTTCTTTTGAAGTGAGGGCACTAGTTGCAATATCGGAAAGTTGGTACCTTGTTGAGAGGAAAAATAATAGAGTTGTCAGTTCATGGTAAGTTTATGTCATGGTCTGATCCACATTAGTTAGCTTATCGAAAATCATGCACTAAAGAAAAGAAAAAGTTGGGATTGATAGCCATGTGACTGCGAAAGTTTAAAAGTGTATACTTTTTTACAAAATATTGTGTTGAGTTATAGTGTGTCGCTTAAGTACAAACAACGAATTTAAGTTGAGGGTGTTGATGTACCGTGGTTTCATGGTACTTTCAATGCTTTTTCCTTAAGATTAGTGTGTGTCTAGAGCCTTTTTTAGTAGTTTTAACATGTTTTTACCTTTGTTTTGCAGGAAAGATATCCAAACACAAAACGCAGAAGGCAGCTGAGATTTAGTGCAGAGGTGACCCATGAAGGACATCGACGGTCCGTCATTCAATCAACAGATCGTAGATGGTGACCTTCGACTGATAGTTCATGCATTTGGAGAAACTCGGGGAAATCTTACCAAGTGAGGGGCTACAGGAGGATCCACGGTCCGTCTATTGATCGAAGGACCATCCTACTGAATCGTCGTTAAGTTCAGAGATAGTCCCAGTACCTAAAGTTGAAGAAAGTCTAAGTATGGAACGACAGAAGGGATCGACGAACCGTAGAAACATCGACGGACCGTGCTGTTGGTCTGTCAAATGATTCAGAGCTAAGTCTTGACTGACGGAGGCAGTCTACGGTCTGTCGTTTCATAGATGGACCGTCTATGGGGTCGTCGATTACATCCGCATTTTTTTTTACAACTTTCCTTATTTTAATTCCTTTTAATTTAGGACAATGTTTTTTATAAATAGGGTGTAAAACCTCGTTTTTAGGGTTGGATTCTGTTACTATTGTTCTTAGTTAGTTTTGGAGATTGGGTTTTGCAATTTTAGCATTAATTCAAATTTTCGGATTTGGTTTTCAAGTGATTTATTGTTATTTCAAGTAGAATTTCTGGATTTTCTTCAAATTCTCAAAGTATGATTAGGATTTATTGTTTATCAACTATGAATTGTGTTCTTATATGCATGGGTAACTAAATCCACAACTAGTATTATGGGAACCATGGGTGATTAACAAAGTAAACCTAGCTTAATAACAATTCTCAGATAGGTTACTGCTGTATTGATAATTCTCTTGCTTAGAAGTCTTTTTAACAAGTGCACGCGTTAGAACGCGCTTTGTTGCTACTTGCCGAACCAAGGCGGTAGTTAATAGGAAAAGAATTATCAACATAGATTTAGTGGGATACTATCTAATAGGCTAGTATCGATTGGTGTGAATTAATAACTAAGACATACATCGAAGGTGATGCTTAATATGAAGTAAAGGTAAGGGTTAGTATCTTATACACACGGAGCCGGACCAAGGTGCGGGGTGAAATTCTCTAAATTCCGAACAAAGGATTTAGAGATACCTAACTTATCACTTTTCATGCAAAACACTAGGGAAGAATTTTTATAGCTAGGAATATGGCGTTATCAACCTATGGGGAACACTTACACCCTAGTTTCTCTCACAACTTGATAAAAACCAAAGCTTTACTGCTGTTACTTTTTTTACTTAGAGATATTAAAAGACTTTTGTTTCACAAACCCCCCCTTTAATTACCAGTTTTGGCAAAGAACTTGACTAAATAGAAGTAATCATACATTGAAGTTTAAGTCTAAACAATTTTCCTCGTCGGATCGACCCCAACCTAAAGTTGGGTTCTTTACTTGATACGACCGCTTATTCCTCTTTAGGGAGGTATAATTTGAGCGTATCAAAATTTTCAACACATAAACATGACATTACACATATCAACTCAATTAACAATTCTCAACATATAGTAGCTCAACATTTCATGAAACATAATGAGGAACTACCTTCTCAATATCAACACGAGATCAAATAACATCAAAGAGTTACCATTAAACCTCTTGTGAAGACAATAACAAAACACTAAAATCTCAAGAAGGTAACTATACACATTTCATATAAGTGTAAGTAGAACATGAAGACATTATTTTAAAAACTTATTTTTGGCATAAACTTTTACCAAAACATGCACATACTTAGAATACAAGTCAAATTCACATTACTCATATATTTTTATTCTTAAGAGGAACTACTAACCTCAAAGAGGAAACAAATGAGGATAGCGGAACTTCATTCCCATATTGCACCCTCAAATAGATGGTTGTTTCATAGAAATTTTACGGAGGCCACCTCTTTGTTCCTATACTTTTTGACTTGACGATCTAGGATATCAACCAGAAACTCTTCATAAGAAAGGTTCTCATTCACTCTTAATCCTTCAATAGGGAGAATAGACACCGGGTCGTCTATACATTACTTGAGCATAGAAACATGAAATAATGGATAAACCGAAGCTTGTTCACTTGGTAGTTTCAACTCATAGGAAACTTTTCTGACGCATTGCAATCCCTCGTAAGGATCCACATACCGGAGACTTATTTTCCCCTTTTTATCGAATCTCATGACCCCTTCCAAAGGATCCACTATAGGCTGTTTTCAACCTATCTCTTATCACCCAAACATTCTCTATAGCCTCATAGATAATTTCGGGAACAAGGAGTGAAGACTCACCAACCTCAAACCACCCAACCAGAGATCTACATCTTCTACCATAGAGTGCTTCAGATGGTGTCATACAAATGCTTGAATAGTAACTATTATTATAAGAGAACTGAATCAATGGTAGATGATCGTCCCAATTTCCCTTGAAATCAATTACACAAGCTCTTAACATGCCTTGTAGTGTTTGAATGATATGCTCTGCTTGACCATCCATTTGGGGATGAAAAGCGGTGCTAAGCTTCACTTGAGTACCTAAACCCTTTTGATAAGACCTCCAAAAATGAGAAGTGAATTGGGCACATCTATCCAAAATGATGGACAAATGAACCCCATGAAGACTCACAATGTCATCAATGTATATTCTTGCACACTCTTCCACTGAATAAGTAGACTTAACGGGGATAAAGTGGGCAGATTTTGTCAACCTATCCACAATAACCCATATTGAGTCATTTTGCCTCCGGGTTCGAGGCAACCCAACAACGAAGTCCACATTAACATCTTCCCATTTCCAAGTAGGAACTTTTATTATTTGGGTCAAACCACCCGTCTTTAACTTGTTTGCAATTTGGGCACCTAGTCACAAACTCTGCTATGTCCCTTTTTAAACCATCCCACCAATACTCCTCTCTAAGGTCATCATACATCTTGGTGGCTCCTGGATGAATAAAATAACGGGAACCATGGGTTTATTCTAGAAATTGATTTCTCAAATCATCAAGATTGGGCAGACATAACCTTCCTTGGTACCTTAGAACACCATTCCCCTCCTTGGGAGAATGATTCATCGAACTTACCAAGTACTAATTATCTAAACTCCATTTATACATGATCAAGGTGTTTCTTAGACCTCACCTCAACCACAAAAGATGACTCGGAGTTTTGATGAACCATAAAACCTCCATTTGGAGAATCTTCGAATTGAACACCCAATCGGGCCAACCTATGAACATCTTCACTATGTCTTTCTTACCCTTTTAAACATGAGACAAAATGACCCATAGTCATACGACTTAAAGCATCCGCAACCACATTGGCCTTGCCGGGGTGGTAAAGGAAACTCATATCGTAATCCTTCAAAAGTTCCAACCACCTTCTTTATTGGAGATTCAACTCTTTTTGAGTTAACACATATTCAAGACTCTTGTGGTCATTAAATACATCAACATGAACACCATATAGGTAATGTCTCCATATTTTCAAAGTAAATACGACAACTTCCAATTCAAGATCATGAGTTGCATAATTCTTCTCATGCACCTTAAGTTGCCTAGAAGCATAAGCTATCACCTTTCGATATTGCATAACGACATATTCCAAACCTACTCGGAAAGCATCACAATACACCACCAAACCTCCATTACCCTCTGGTAAGGTCAAGAACAAAGCGCAGGTAAGACTATCAATCTATTCTTGGAAGCCTTTTTCACAAGCCTCCGACCACTCAAACTGCACCTTATTTTGGGTCAATGTTGTCAAAGCAGAAGCAATGGATGCAAATCCATCAACAAACCTTCTATAGTATCCAGCTAGACCCAAGAAACTTATTATATCAGTGGGGGTTAGAGGTCTAGTCTAATTCTTGACCTCTTTCGTCTTCTTTGGATCAACCTCTATACCCTCATTTGAGATAATATGACAAAAAAAAAGCAACCGATCTTAATCAAAATTCACACTTACTAAATTTCCTTGAGGACTTGCAATACTACCCTCAAATGGCCCATATGCTCATCCTCATACTATCTCTTACACCACACCAAGATGTCATCACTAAAGACAATTACAAAAGCAATAAGGTAATCTTGGCATACCTTATTCATAAGGTCCATAAAAGCCACCGGGGAGTTAGTCAACCCAAAAAACATGACTTGGAACTCATAGTGACCATACCTAGTTTGGAATGCCATTGTAGGAATGTCTTCACCTCTTATTCTAAGTTGCTGATATCCCGACCTCAAATAAATTTTTGAGAAGTAACTCGCACCTTTGATTTAATCAAACAAATAATCAATCCTAGGCAGAGGATACATATTCTTTATGGTTGCCTTGTTCAATTGCCGGTAGTCAATACACATCCTAAGAGACCCATCTTTCTTTTTCAAAAACAAGACTAGAGCACCACATGGAGATATGATTAGTTGAATAAAACCCTTGTCAAGCAAATATTTGAGTTCAGAATTCAAATCATTAAATTCAGCCTTAGCAATGCGATAAAGAGGAATTGAAATGGGATTCGTATCCGGCAATAAGTCAATACCGAAGTCAATTTCCCATTCGGGAGGAATTCCAGGCAGGTCATTAGGAAAGACCTCCGAAAATTCCCTGACTATGGGGACTGACTCAATCGGAGGAATCTCAGATTCTATATCTTTGACCCTCACCACATGGTATACACACCCTTTCGCTATCATCCTAAATGCCTTTAGACACGAAATGAATTGACCTCTTCGGATAGAATTTCCCCCTTCAACTCTTAAATGGGCTCATTTGGAAATTGGAACTTTATTACCCTTGTTCTACAATCTATAGAGGCAAAACAATCATGTAACCAATCTATTCCCAAAATGACATCAAAATTAAACATGTCCAGTTCTACTAAATCAACAAGAGTAACTCGATTGGACAACATTATAGGACATTTCCTATAAACTCTCTTTGCAACCACGGAATAACCCAACCGGGGTAGACACTGAAAAAGGTTCCTTTAGGATATCAGGAAGTATATCAAACTTCCTATCTACCAAAGGAGTAACAAATGAAAGAGTAGCATCGGGATGAAGTAAAGCATAAACAATAATAGATAAAACTTGTAACATACCAGTCACCACATCGTGAGAACTCTCTTGTTTACCCTAGCCTTGAGTGCATAAAAATGGTTCTTTTTTGGAGCTTCGGATCTAGTACCGCTTGATTGAGATTGATTATTCCTCTTTCCTTGACCCCTTACATTGGGGCAATATGTCACTTATGGCTACTCTAGCCACAAAAAAAGCAATTATATGATCCCACAAGACATTCACCCATGTGTTTGTAACCATACTTACCACAAGTTGGTTTCTCACTTGGTGAATCAACACCTCCTCTATTTTTATATTTAGGGTTAGACACCCTATCATTACGAGACTTGGGGAACTTAAAAGGAACATGGTTGGAGAACCTCTTTTTGAACGCTTGTCTTAAATGTCAAGCCGACCCTTAGAAGAATCACCTTCAAAAGACCTTGCTTTGTAAGCATATCTATTCTTCTTCCTTAACTGACTCTCCTCTACTTTTTGCGCATGAACCATCAACATAGAAAGATCCATGTTTTCATGAAGCATCGTCGCACGACATTCTTTCTCAAACTCTTAAGACACACACTTTACATAACGACTCATTTCATAGCTAGCATTGGAAACCAAAGAGGAAACATATTTGGATAGCTTGATGAAATTCAATGAGTATTTCTTAACACTCATACCTTCTTGACGAAGGTTGATGAACTCCTCTACCTTAGACTCCCTTTGCTCTCTAAGGAAGAATATATCAACAAAGGCCCTCCTAAAGATCTCCCAAGTCACAGGACCACCTCTTAGGTCCCTATTAACCTTCCATTGCGTGTATCCATTTGAGCTACATCTTTGAGTTGATAGGCGACTAGCTCGGCCTTCTCACTAGAACTCACCCCCATAGCAAATAAGATCTTATAGACCTCATCAAGGAAGTCTTGGGGGTCTTCATCAACCTTATACAAAAATAACAAGGAGGATTCATCCTAGTTAAGTCTCTCAAACGAGAAGCCATGTGACTAGCAATGGGTTCACACGGGGTCCAACATCCCAATTTGGTTGAGCTGTCATGGAATGAACTTGAGTAGTTACGACTTTCGCTTGAGTATTCATCGCTTGAGCCAAACTTAGAAAAGCTGACCTTATCTCTCCATCTGTCATAACTAAAGGAATGATTGGAGCTTTGTCACCTTGAGGAACTTTCTCTTTAGGAGGAGCTTAATTGCCTTGTGGAGGAGGTTGGTTGCCTTGGGAAGGAGCTCCCACATTCAATCTCTTCCTCAAATCTTCTCGCGGTAACCCTTCTAGTAGTCATAGCCTATAACCACAATAAAAGATTAGATGAAAAGGACACATAGAGTCAAGACTCTAGAGGCACGACATAGGAATACCAAGAATATGAGAATTTCCCAAGCATCACATAATGTCTCATTCATAAGTGTGGCGCGCTTCACAATTATGAATAACACCCTACATATATGTGGTTTAGTGAGACATCAATCCTAAGGTTACTCAACCTCATGCTATGATACCAAGTTTGTCACATCCGAGAAGCACCCCCTAGATGTAATCGGCATCATCGTTCACGAAGTGTCATATCATTGGTAGAGAAAATGCGGAATACTTTTTCATATACATAGTGAAGTGTACTTAGAATTCTCGCTTATCATATATGGAGTTTACATAGACTTTTCGCATATGAAGTTTACATATTCTTCTCTTTTATAATAGGCAACAACATAATTTAATGTTTTTGTTTCACATATAAACCATCTAAAAGGAGTACAACATTGGACATAGCCATTACAAATTATATATGCCATCATAGGCTTAAATAAATAGTCTCAAATGATAAAGGAAAGAAACAATTGTCTTTAGACATAACAAATCCTCCAAAGCTAGGTAATGGATCCATCCCCAAACATTGAGGACTCACCAATCAACTTGGGAAAGATGTCCAAGCCTTCTTCAAATGGACTCTTAGAACTTCAATGGCCAAAGAGTTACTTGTAAAGCCTTTAATAAAACATACAAGAGATAATATACAAGTTAAGGATCACAACAACATAAGACATTTTCATAAAAAATATAACATCATCATAAAGTCATATCAACATATCATGTTCAATAGTTCATATGAACATAGCATACAAAACCCTTACAAACAATCCCATCCCAAGTCTACAAGTTGTAACACTCTGAAAGTCTAAGACGTGTTATTGAGACTAACATACGTGTCAAAAGGTTTAGAAACTGTTTGAAGGTCATAAATAGTGTATATAAATCATTTAGGAAGTTTGGAAATCAATACCTCAAGAAACGTCCATGACGTTTAGAAACTAGTTCAATGAGGTGCTAGTGTGCCTTAGCATATTTGACTAAGTTTGAAGAGTCAGAAAATGATGAAATTAGGTGTAAAGGTGTCTTACACATATTATAGTTAGTTCATAGTTGAAACGTTTGGGTACGACTCCCTAAGTACCTACCAAGGACCCTTGAGGAGGACCCTTGCAACTTTGGGCAAAAGCTGCCCAAGGCAATGTCAACCAACGGATGCAACCAACAGATCGTGGTCCAATCGATGAGGCGTTGATTGCCTCCATTGATGGACACTTAGAATATTTGGCAAATAGATGGATTTTAACCAGTCTCTGACCAAAAATACGGACCAACTGTATGGAGGGTCCTGTGGTCATTGATTGAGACGCGACGCGTCGACGTGGTCTCGTCTGTGAGACCACTAATTTTGCTACACGTTTTTAGTTTAGTGAAATTAATTAATTAGGTGGTTAGTTAATTATTTAGGGGTGTAGGTAGGTATAATTAAGTAGTTTAATGAACTAGATAAAGACCCTAAGCTAATTAAACTAACCTAAGCCCTCATAATTCCCAAACACAAATTCTCTTCCTTCTCTTTTTGTTCTCTCTCCCAAGTTGAAGAACACCATATAATTCAAGGTAAAGGGGTTCTAGGGATGCTAAATATGAAAGTTTATCCACCAAAATTCTTCAATCAATAATGTAAGTGATTCCTTTCACCTTTGGGATCTCTTTCCACAAAGGGTTCCTTCAAATTGATTTCAAAAGATGAGTTTTCATGTGGGTCTCTTCAAATTTCGAAATTGATCTTTCAGTTTGATTTGTTTATTGTTCCTTTTGATTGTATTGACTAGATTATGATGAATTATGACTATATTACAATACTTATTGATGGATTGGTCTAGTTTGTAGAAGATGACCTTTTTCCCTTAACCCAATGTTGTGATCTTGAATTGAACTATCTAGTATTGATGTAATTGGCTTGGTTATTGTGTGAATTACTATCCTATGTTGATATTATGCCAATTTATGAATAGATTGAGATGAATTGTAGTCCTACCATTATATTTCTTGAGTAATTTATCTAGGTTGTGAAGTATATTATGAATTTGACCTAAGTTTCTAATCATAAGCTATGAACTAGTGATAGATTGTTGTATAGTGCTTCAATTGACTTCATTATCATGTTGGTTACTATAGTGTGATGATATTACACCCGTTGTTGGGTTGAATTGAGGGTTAATGGTAAGACCTTGATGTTGGCTTATGAAGGAGACTTGGTAAGTCTTGTGATCTCAACTCTTTACTTCAATTATGGTTGCTTGTAATTAAGTTATAATGTTTTATTGAAGTATACCTTATATTAAGATTGATAGGGTTGGTTGATGTTGAATTGAAATGTCTTGAATATGGTTTGTGAGGTGTTGTCTAAGATGTAAATGTTATAAGGATGATGATAACTTACCAATGTGCCTTTTCAAGAATGATGATATACATGTGCTAACCTCACATGTATGAATTGTAATGAAAGAAAAATACCCATGCAATTTTTATTGAGCTATTATGATGATGATCATATAAATGATAGACCCTATGACCTAAATTAAGCTATGATTGTTAATAAAGGCTTAAAGACATTTCAAAAAGGGACTCTAGCTTAGCACTGAGTGAACTAGAGGGAGGAGTGTCCCTTCCCACATAGGGAAGGTAGGATCAGTAATGTACTCTTGAGACTGGAGACTATAATGCATGTAGCATAAAAAGGGTCCCAAACATATCTCCAAGTTCTTGAACTATGTTGCCCCCATATGAATACTAGCTAGTGGATCTACGGAGTTGCTATGTTCATGTTTTTGTACTACCTTGGCAAGTAGTCCGCCTTCTTTCGATGTAGGGTTTCATGACACCAGATTCCACATTAGCTCATGTGGTCTATGTTGGTTAAGGCAAGATGTTACCAAAGGTAAAATGAAGTAATGAATGAACTCTAACTAGGATGACCTAAGTGGTTTAGCTTAGTCTAGGTAGAGGTATGGGACTCTCCCTATAGATTGCACTAGTTAGCTTGAAGGGAATCTTAGGAGGATGTTCTTATGTATGTATATGCTTATAAATGTAGATGAGATGTATATGATGATCTTACATGTTGATGGTATCATATGATGTTGAACTCACTTATGAATACATGTTTGGTCTATATTTCTAAAGTATGATGTTTGGTACTCTTAATGATATGATATTTGTAGGTGGACATTGGTTATTGTTCTTGTTAGGTTTACTTCATTGAGTAAGGTTATGGGGCTTTTCGTAGTCATTGCACTTGTGGACTTAATGAGGGTTCATGAGTAATTGTCTTGCTTTGGTTATGTTGTAGTGAACTCTTATTCATGCTTGTTGTAGTTATACTTGATGATAGAGTTTGATTGATTATGTGTTCAAGTAGTTTAGTATGCATGATTGGTTTGGTTAGAATAAGTATGACGAACATGATCTTGACTTGATGATTATGCATAAATGACTTGTATTGATTCTTGAATGTGCATAAGGCTTTCCAAATGTAAAATAACATGCTTTAAATGAAATGTCCTTTTTTTTTTATCATGATTTTATATTGTGTGTGCATATGGTCTCATACTTAGTACAAGTGTTGTACTAACCTCATTTTCTCCCTTTTCCCCCAACATTTTAAGTTCCGCTCGTTGAAGGGCTTTTGAGACGACTTTGAAAAAGACTTGGAATTCTTACTTATCCAAGTTGGGTAGGTCCTCACTTTCCGAGGGCAATGCCACTATTAAACTTTTGAATGTTGTTCTAGTTTTAAGAAGTCTATGTTCTTTCCTTTTCATTTGAGTACTAAAGATTGTATAGCCTATATGTGTCTTTATTACATTGATGTATGGGATATGCCCAATTGATATACTCTTGTCTTATATGGTTATGAGATGAGACACTCTTTTAAGATTATGTTAAATATCTTATATATCTATGTGAAATAAAGTAGAAGACTATGTAATCTTCTTTTACGAAGGGTCTATGTATACTCGATATGAATATATATTCTATGTATGCGAGAGGTATATGTAAACCCCAGATAGATATAGAAAAGTTTTAAATTTTCCGTATTTTTAACCTATGAATGTAATGATGTAAGCTAAGAGGCTAGTCTTAGTCCTCTCCGAGGACGACGATGCCGGTTACATCTAGGGGGTTCTCCTCAGATGTGACACAAGTGTGATGCTCATATGAAGCCCCACCACCCCACATAATAAAGTAAACAAGATAGAAGATCATAAGTAATGCCTTGCTTCATATAACATAACATCATGTGTAGTCATCACCACATATAGCAATTTTGGCCAATATGATGTTCATCAATCTAACCAACATCATATATGAGTATCATCATATAGAGTCAACATTATACATTTCATGATATCATTATACATAAGAACAACCTCCTAGGACTCCTCTTAAGGCCAATTTGTGCAATGTGTAGGTAGAGTCCCATACCCCTACCTATACTAAGTAGGACCATTTAAGTCACTTTAGTTAGTATCCATCACTATTACACTTTAGTTATTAATTTTAGTTTTGGGAACAATCGCCTTAACCGACATTAGACCATGTGAGCTAAAAACACTGAAAGAAGGTGGTTTACTTGCCAAGGTAGAACAAAAACATTAACATAGCATTCTAGGTTGATCCACTAGCTAGTATTCCTATGGGGGAAACATAGTTAAGGAACTAGGAGACATACTAGAAACCCTCTTTTTGAACATTGCATTGTAGTCTCCATCTAACGATAATCATAGTGAACCTACCTTCCCACATTGTGAAATGACACATCTCATATCTATCTCACTCGGTGTTAAGATAAAGTCCCTTTTTGAAATGGCTTTATGTCAATCTTAATATAGGAAATAAGAGACTAACCCCTTGTATAAACATGTCATTACCTCATTAGGTATATGATGAGAATTTCCTTTCATCACAAACCATCATTAGTGAGATCAACACATCATAGTCATAATAATAGGTACACAAGAGAATCATCATCAACCTTGCATAACTATACCCTTAACATGATATCACAATTAACATATTCATCACATGCCGTCATAATCATCATATCAGCATCTTCTTATTGTATTCACATTATAATACTCCAATTGAATATCATCATCAAGAATAGACCAACATAATTGAAGTAGAGAAATTATAGTCACAGGAAGTCTTACCAATTGCTTCCAAAACCTTCTTCATATCATACCCTCAATTCATCACAACGATCCAAATAATCCACTCATCATCATAATAATATAGGGAATTCAAGAATAACATAATTAATTGTAACAACCCTAGTCATCTACGAGTCCAATTCATAGCTAGGGTTAGAGAAAAGGGTTCATCCATGAAATCTTCAACAAATAGATCCAATCCCAACAATATATGACAATAGGCAGTCCATGAATGAAATTGAATTACTAACACAAGCCTAATAATCAATGCATTCATCACGTCCAATCAATTCATAATCAAGATCCAAGATTTGGGGGAATTGGGGAAAGGACATAGATCAAACGAAATTCCAACAATTCAACATCAATTACTCAACAATATAAACTTTATTATCCATAGGTAATCACAATTCTTGATAATCAATCATCAATTTCAAGTTTAGAAGAAAACCCATTTGTAGAGAAAAACCCTTAGAATTGGGTGATTTAGAAATAAACTTTGAAGGGACCTCTTGGGAAAAGGAATCCCAAAAGTAAATAACCCACACCTTAATGAAGACTAAATCCATGAAATTTGAGAAAACCTTGGAGACTTTGTCTTCTTTTTCAAGGTTCTTGGTTCCTTCAATGGAGGATGTATAGAGAGAGAAGGTATAGAGAGAGAGGTGAGAACTTTTGGGTTTTGATTTGGGGATTTGATTTGAGTGAGTAAATGTGAGGTAAACCTGATTTAAAATCATTATATAACCATCCCCTAAAATACCCAAAGGACCCCTCACTTAAGTTGACCTTTTTGTGAAGTCAAAATTAAATTCTAATTTCAAAATTTTCGTCGGGAAATAAGTTTGAGTCGCGGAGCAGTTCCTGTTGGATTTCTAAAATTTTAAGATAGTTCAGTCCACGTTGCAGACCAAGATTTTGGACCATGGTGAACCATGTCCACGATGCGGACTTGTTTCATGGCAATTCAATTTCTTGCTGCCTTGGGCAGCTTGTTTAGCCAAAGGTGGGGTCCCTTCAAGGACCCCTAGGGCGATCCTTGGGGGGTCAGACCTGGAAGTTTAGACCCTAAATACTTTATTTTACCTATTTTAAGTATTTTTATAAGTTTTACACTTTATACAACGCTCAAAAACCTTCACAAGACCTAAGGACATTTACTAGTTCAATGGCACTAGTTTCCAGACGTCATGGTCGCCCCTTAACATTTTGGTTTAACACTTGCTAATTAGTTTCAATACATTAGTTTAGGCTTAGAAACAATGTTTTAAGGATTAGTTCAATATGTGTGGCTCTAGACTAAGTCATGAACTTTCAGAGTGTTATATAACATCCGGGTACGACACCACCAAGGACCCACGAGGGGCCCTAGAGGAGGACTCCGTCTCCTAACTGTCATGACCCGAGAGTACACCCCAGAGATATGGTGTTCTCGGATTGCAACATGGAGTACTTGACCACTCGGAGGTCTTGTACAAGCCCTTAGACATCATTCATTGCATAAATGTATGAAAAGTAGTTCAGAATTAAAACTTTTCACACGAAAATATCTTAACATATCTTTCATATTGAAAACAATAGAAAACTCTAACTCTCATTGTATGCCATCCTTAGATTTTAAGAAATACTTGTGATATGGCCCATACAATCGAAATGTAACAATCTAATATCTATTACAATACTTTGAAATAAAGAAGTCTAAAGATGATTATGCCCTCGAGTCAAGTGAGGACATACTTCAACTATGCTTGAACGATTACTGGATTCCAAGCTTGATCCAACGACATCTCTCACCTTTTAACCACACCTTTAGAGATAAACAAAAGTATGTAATTAGTACAAACACATGTACTAAGTATGTCATAATGCATAAAATCATGAGAAATGGATATTTATGGGAAATATGCTCTTTTTGATTAAAACTTCATAAGCATAAGAACCACATCTAAACACCAAACATTAGCATTAGAACACATTAACAATTATATTCAATATATGACAACATTACAGTAAACCTACACTAAGCTTACAGTACTTCACTGTAAGTTCACTGTAACTTCCAATGAAATTCACACTTATCATCATAGCTTCAAAGTACATCCAAACGACATAACTATGATATCATCCTACCAAAGGATATTCTAAGGATCACATGAGTGAGTTATGAAGCGACCGCCCATACAATCCCTTCACACACACACTTAATAGATCCTTTAGACTACCTAAGATAAGATCATTCTCACTTCATTACACAACTTTCCTATTTTGAGTTATCCTTAAGACTTATCTAGGTAAAACATTAATATACCATCCTTTATGCCCCCTACACACCTTAACTAGGCAACCCTTAAAATACTCTAGATAAGTACATATTCATTTACATGCTTTCTATCTTATGTCATTATCTTCATTAGTTCATTTAAGTGACGTTCAACAATCAAGGACATCCAAGTAATGGTCTTAGAAAGACATAGGGATTCACACACTAACATATTCAAATCCTAATCGTGCAATGACTAGATAGCGTCCCATACCACTTTCTAAACTTCATATAGCAGTTCTACAATACTAGTAGGTATCCCACATGATGAGAATAGGCAATAAACCACATAGACTATACTAGCTATGCATGGAATCCAAAATCATGAACCTACTCTGATGGAGGTTTGTTCTACGGCCCAATGGTAGAACTAGGACACATCCCATGTAGACACATGGTTAAGCAATATGAAGGGTTTCTTTGTTCTCTAATGTCATCTTATATAGAGCAACTTCTCCAAACTATACTCACTCGGTGCTAGCCTTATTTCTCATCGAGTATTTCACATAAAGGATCACATAAAGAGGTTCCATATCTAGTTCATAACCCAATCACATTTCAGTTTACCAAAGAGGGTCCACTAAGGCTACCTAGAATGCCTAAGAAGATATATCAATGACTTTCCTAAGGATGATTTCATACCATTCCAGCCAACCAACCTTTAGTCCACCATTCACAGAAGAAGGATATCATTACGGCTTTCAACTTCAAGGATATCATAACCTCTCAACTAGTTAAGGGTTCCACATAATTTGACCTTCTCACTATGTTCAAGGCCACATGTCAATCACATATACAAGACTAAGTAGCTTTAGCATACTAAGTCAAGATTTCCATATTTAGATTCCTTAGGTATCAAGTAAGAGACACAAGTTTTACCACAACAAGACACATCAATACTTCACTTTATCACATATAGCATATCACTTAAGAAGCACATACGCACAACCAAGTCAATCATAGGTCACCCTATACACTACTTTAAAACATTCATTATAACCATCATAAGACTCATATGACCAAGTAGAAAGAATCATATATCAACCCTAAAGTACACACATAAGGACATAGTCGTAGTCTAACGTGATCACATAATGTCAATAGAAGAACACATACTTTCACCTTAGTCAGAAGTAGATATATATGATCATACTTCACATCAATCAACTACACAAACCATCATAATAAATCAAGTAATGCCGACAAGTCCATGTTCATCATAATTCATAAAGTAACGCCGACTAGGCAACATAATTCACAAGTAAAGCACAAAGCACCGCCACCATAATTAGACCATACAAATCACAATGTAATTCAAGACCTAAAATACATAATATAAAGATAATTAGGGCAGCGTACCACCAATCCACTTCAATCCATAGCTAAATCATCTAACACAATACCCAAAGGCCCTTACCCATGGCCATGATCACCAATTCAATTCAATACTTACAATAGAAAATGAATCAAAGATAATTCAACATGGATTTATGAATTTAGGGAAGCATATTAACAATTATAACATGATTCTAGCATAATTCAATATCCCTAATCAAACTACATAAGAATTCAATATCATTAAGACAAAATCAAGTTACCCACAAAATAGTCAAAATTTAGGGTTCATGAATTACATGTGTCCATAGAAATTTTGATGTAAAATAATTCAATTAACACTAATTCAATCATAAATCATTGATATAAAACGTTTTATGCAAGAAACATGGCTAGAATTCAATTTAAAAGATTTCATGGTTTGGATCATATTTGAAATTCATTGGAATTGACTCCATAAAGAAAGAGATTTCAAGGATAAAGAACCATACCTTAATTGTGAAGAAAATTCCACAAGATTAATAGAGAAAAACTTGGAAAATCTATCTTCTTCCTTGGAGCTTCAATGCTTCATCAATGGAGAGGTTTTGTTTTGGACTTGAGGGTTTTGATTTGAATGGTGAATTAGGGTTTAAAAAGGTCTAATAACCGCCAATAACTAATACCTAAAATATCCAAAATACCCCTGAACATATTGGACCCTTTAACCAAGTCAAACTCAACTTAAATTTCCGGAATTATCGTCGGCAAACAAGTCCGCGACGCGGAGCCGTTCCTTCTTGATTTTAGGAAATTAATTCCCAGGGAAGTAGATTGCACCTTGTGCCCGTGACACGGAACTAATTTTTTGTATTAGGAGACCCTAGTCCACGACGCTGACATGTTTCACCCAAGAGCAATGTCTTGCTTCCTTGGGTAGCTTGCTCGCTCAAGGGTTCGTCCTCCTCGAGGACCCTTTGGTTGGTCTTTGGGGAGTTTTCCTCGGACGTTTCAACCTCAAATAATCTCGTATACATTTTGGGAACCCTTCACATCAATTTTAACTCAAAATAACTTATAAAACTTGACGAAATATGTTAAGACACACAAGCACGTTTTAAGGCAAAACTTTTGAACGTCTTGAACGTTCTTGGACGTTTGACCTACAAACTTCTCCAAACTTTAGACACTGCCTATAAACATTATAATTAGTCATTTTAGGACTTAATAAACTTATAACCAACATGTTATTCTCTAATTCCACCAGTTGGAAACATTCATCCTCGAACGACACTTGCTACTCTTCAGGCACTATCAGGAGATAAGAAACTCAATACTAGCAGAAAATAACCATACCACACCAAACAGAATACACAATTAGGATGAACAGAACTTTCACATACTAAAGAGACTCAAAAAACAACGAGAAGTTAGAAACTAGTCTACAACTCATTCTTCAACCAAGACTCACATTCTTCATTTCAAATTGCAAGAACTCTTTTTATATTCATTATGCTCATATACATCAAATCTATACACACTATAACCATTTTCAACAAAAACACAATTTAGTCAAAATTTGAAAATTCTTACAGTAAACTGTTAAGCAACACTGTGAAACATGCTAAATTTTTCAAAAATGCAATTCTTTGGCAATTGATGATAAAATCATGACAATATGATAGATAAAATCATATAAGCTCCATTTACAACATAATCATAAATTCATAAAATTCACAATGCAAGGAATCGATGAAATTCAATTCCAACAAGATTCCTAAACAGAATGCAACATGCTACATGCTATTATGACTTTCTAACTCTCAAGCTTGAATTGAATAGAACATATGAAACAAAAAATCACCATTCTACTACTCACCATACTCCCCCACTTAGAAGCAAATCATAACAAATAAAAAGAGAGAAATACAAGAACTGACCATCATCCTCATCATCATCCTCATCCGGCTTTGTTCCCCTAGCCTTGAGTGAATAAAAGCAATTTTTTTTGGAGCATCATCACCCAGAACACTTGGAGGAACTTGCTTACCTTCCCTTCCTCTAGCCGCAATAGAAGGACAATCTCTCACCTTATGTCCTTCCTTACCATAACCAAAGAAATTCCCGGTACCAACTAGACATTTCCCATAGTGCTTTTTCCCACACGTAGCACAAGTAGGCTTACCATTTTGAAAACCACTACCCTTCTCAAGTTTGACATTAGGAGCACTAGGTCAATCTTGCATTAGACTCCTCAATGGATTGAGCATACACCATAAGCCTAGACAAGTTCATGTCACTATAGAGCATGGCCGTACAACACTCTTCTTTCACATGGACGGCAACCCCGGTCACAAACCTACTCATCTCATCCCTAAGGTTAGACACCAAGGATGGAGCATACCTAGACAACATAGTGAACTTCAATGAATACTTCTCAACACTCATATTGACTTGCTTAATATTAACGAACTCTTCAACCTTCACCTCCCTCCTGTCATGGGGAAAGTACTTCCCTAAGAAAGTCTCCTTAAACTCTTCCCACTCTACGGGAACCGACTCAACCGGCCTATTATCTTTCCATTGAGTGTACCACACTTGAGCAACCTCCCTCAATTGGTACGAAGATTAACTCTGCCTTCTTCCTAGAAGTCACCCCCATGGCACTCAACACATTATAAACACCATCTAGAAACTCTTGGTCCTCTCCCACCATAGAGCCAAGAAAGATAGCATGATTCATCCTTACAAAATCTATCAATCTAGATGTCATAGTGCTTTCCATAGCATTCACTCTAGGCTCAACACCCCTATTCACATGAGTAGTCACGGCTCGGGCTAAAGTAAGTAAAGCCTCTCTAATCTCCCCATTAGCCATTTGCGGGGAACCACTGGAACATCATTACCTCATTCCACATTAGGGACCTGAGAATTCCTAGAACCTTGAGCACCTGGAGCACCTTGAAGAACTTGTTAAACTTGAGGAGGAATCTTCTCATTTACCCTTCACTCTTCCAACCTTCTAGCGGTCATCCTTCTAGTATTCATCTTTGAAAAAAACACAAAGAAAAGCATTAAGAAAGAGACTCATAACTTTTCATTCTACGGCAAGACACAAGAGTAGAGAAAGAAAGGAATCTCTATCGTCCTGTAGCCTCTCGCTCATCGATGTGTCACGACTCACACCGATGAACGGGACTCTACTAGACGTGGCTTTATGAGACTTTTTGAATCCTAAGACCACTTTCATAACCTATGCTCTGATACCAATTTTTTCACGACCCTAATGTACACCCTAGGAGATATGGTGTTCTCAGATTGCAACACGGCGTACTTGAAATCTCGGAGGTCTTGTACAAGCCCTTAGACATCATTCATTGCATACATGTATAAAAAGTAATGCGAAATTAAAACTTTTCACACGAAAACATCTTCAAATATCTTTCATATTAAAAACAATAGAAAACTCTGAGTCTCATTATATGTTATCCTTAGACTTTAAGAAATACTTGAGACACGTCCCATACAATCGAAATGTAACAATCTAATATCTATTACAATACTTTGAAATAAAGAAGCCTAGAGATGATTATGCCCTCGGTCAAGTGAGGACATACTTCAACTATGCTTGAACAATAACTAGATTCCAAGCTTGATCCAGCTACACCTCTCACCTGTTAACCACACCTTTAGAGATAAACAAAAGTATGGAATTAGTACAAACATATGTACTAAGTATGACATAATGCATAAAATCATGAGAAACAGACATTTATGAGAAATATGCTCTTTTTTATTAAAACTGTAACTTCCAATGAAATTCACACTTTACATCATAGAATCAAAGTACATCTAAAATGCATAACTATGAGATCCTCCTACCAAAGGTGATTCTAAGGCTCACTTGAATGAGTTATGAAGCGACCACCATACAATCCCTTCACACACACTTAAGATATCACACCCGGGGAGCACCCCCTAGAAGTAACATGGCGTACTTAACCTCTCGGAGGTCTTATACAAGCCCATAGTTATCATTCATCGCATTGTCATAGGTAAATTTAGCGGAAAATTTAAAACTTTCATAGCACATAATATGCTAGAACATCACTTCCATATATATAAAATATCATAATACATAGTTAAAGACTCCAGTCTATTTTTGCCATCCTAGACTCAACATCATTAGAGTACATTAGGGACACGACCCTTACAACATAATTCATAAGTATATTATTACAAGACTTCATAGTAAAGTAAGACTTGGGAAATCCTTGGACTTAAGGATTCCTTTCCTTGAGCGTGGGAATCACATATAAAGCTCATCACAATTTAAAGACATCCTTTAAGCATCCATAACCTACACTTTTATAAAAAAGTAGTGAAGAATGGAGTTAGTACAAGAATGCACTACGTATGACAACCATGCAAAAACATGCAATTTAAAAGGGACATTTTACTTGAAATCATGCATTATGCCTTTTTTGAAAACTTCATTAAACTTTGATACAATAGCATTTTTACAATTCACATACTTCATATAGGTATATTCAATGGTTATACATCATATAAAATCGCACATGCATTTAAGTCACATTAACCACCACTTTACAATAGGCTATTTTCTATTTACAGTGAACTCTTGTTCCCTTTACAGTGAGCTTCCTCTTATTCTAACTTCTTGACTTTCCTAAGTAACCCTCTAGTGACACTTGGTTCAATGTATAGATAATATACCTTAACACTATCCATACTCAGGCATCACCTGAAGGCCATAAGGAAACCATACCTACAACCTTTCAACTCAACACATACATCCATAGGACCATTTCATATAACAAGGCACATACATCACATTACACTAAACATAAGGCTTTACTCACAATCCTAATCTAAGCCTACTAGTGCAATGTACATGTGAAGCCCCATAACCTCACACATACTTAGTAAACCTATCATAAGACCACAAGTATCATAACATGCACTTTATATACCAACCATAATACTATAGTCAACTACATGCATATCAAGTAGGACCTTCAATCATATAATCAATACGACCAATATTATGCACATAAGGATAAGACCACTTCATATAGACTCATTTGGACTCATACCATGCATATAATCACAACAAGTAGACATTACTACAATGTCATGCATAAGGAACATAAACATATACATATACATAGGAAAACCTTCTTATAACTCCCTTCAAGAGCTACTTGTGCAATCCATACGTGAAGTCTCATACCCCAACATAGACTAAGCAACTACCATTAGGTTATCCTAGTTAGGATCCTAGTCATGTCACATCCGGGGAGCACCCCCTAGAAGTAACATGGCGTACTTGACCTCTCAGAGGTCTTATACAACCCCATAGTTATCATTCGTCGCATTGACATAGTAAATTTAGCGGAAAATTTAAAACTTTCTTAGCACATCATATGCTAGAACATTACTTCATATAAGTATAAAACACAAGTCATAATACATATATAGACCTTAAGTCTCTTTGACATCTTAGACTCAATAACTTTAGAGTACATTAGGGACACGACCCTTAAGACACCTTACATAACTATACAATATTTAAAGACTTTACATTAAAGACATAAGTAGGAGATCCATGAACTTTAAGGATTCCTTTCATTGATCTTGGGAATCATCTAGCAAGCTCTTCACCATTTAAGACATCCTTTAATAATCCATAACCTACACTTTGTGTAAAAAGTAAGAGAAGAATGGGATTATCACAAGAATGTACTAAGTATGGCAACCATGCAAAAACATGCATTTAAAAGGGACATTTTCTTGAAAATCATACTTTCTGCTTTTTGAGTAAATGTTCATAAAACCTTTAACCAATAGAGTTTATATCATTCACATACATCATATAAACATATTCAAAGGCCAAACATTACATAAGATCACATATAGGATTTATTACATTTTTAAGTCACATTACAGTAAGCTCCTTTTCCCTTAACAGTGAACCCTTTTTCCTTTAACTCATCAACCTTCCAAGTAACCTCTAGTGATACTTGGTGCAATGTATCACCTTAAGACCACAAGTAAAACATACATACAATCTATACAAGGCAACACATACCATCATAGAAGTATAGCACAACATATACACATTTAAGCCAAACTATAAAGGACATTAAAGTGAACTCTTAGTCATTATGCACATACACTTATTTTACTTCACATGGTACCTTATAAGACCTTATTCATAATCCCAATCTTAATCTACTAGTGCAATGTACATGTGAAGCCCCATAACCTCACATATACTAAGTAGACCCTTCATGAAACCACAAGCCTTACCACTTCATTCATCAACATTAAAAGTAAAGCCAACTTCATTCATGTCAATACTAGACCTTCATCATGTAGTCATCTAGACCAACATAGTACACATAAGCATAGGTTACATCATATAGATTCATATAGAGCACATCTTCATAACAAGAAGACCAATACTACAAAGTCATGCATATGAACATAATCATACATATTAGGTCACCTTCCTAGAACTTCCTAAGGTGCTACTTGTGCAATGTCTAGATGGGTTCATTACTTCCACCAATACTAAGTAACCTTCCTTAAGTTATCCTAGTTAGGATCCTATTCCATTACTTCCATTGCTCATTTTACTTTAGGAAAACTATAGCCTTAACCGACACTAAGACCATGGGTGCTAAACATGGAATTTGGTGTTGTAGAGCCTTACACCAATGGAAGGTGTTCCTACCTAGCCAAGGTGGAACATTAACATATATCCTAGAATATTAGGTGATATCACTTGCTAGATCCTATGTGGCAAGCATAGTTTATGGAACTAAGAGATAGGTACTCCCTCTTCGTATCATTTGGTAATTGGGGACTTATCTCATGGGAATTCATTGAATGAGTATCCCTCAAAGGGAAGTCAACATCACATGTGGAAACTGTAGGGTGAATCTTTCCTCTTTATGGAAAGTCATCACCTCCCATTGTCAAGTTCACTCAGTGCTAAGCTAAGTTCCCTTTATTAAAAAGCTTTTAATTACATTTTTCATACGACATAGACTTAAGATATTCATTCCTCATATGCTTATAGCATATTGAAGAACCTATCTAGTTATAGAGTATTTTTGGACACCCCTATCAAGGCCCCTCTCATTTACTAGATCACCATCCATGTGTGTGTGTGTATACATATATGTAAGCAAACCGTCCACATAACACATTAAGACCACATATGATCATACATTCCTATTCATGCACATAGAAACCAAACTTAGGAACTATCCTATAAAGGTACACATGTGCAATGCATAGACAAGGTCCCATGCCCTTGCCCATACTAGTACACCTATCAAGTCATCCTAGTAAGGAAATACATGACATGCTTCACAGACATATACTTTACATGCATAGTAGTAGACACTAGTGAATATGAGAACAGACTTTCATTTAGACACTATGAACATTTACTACGTTGTAAGCATGCTTGAAGTGTGAGTGTGTGTACATTGGTCAACATGATCACATAATGGCTATAAACAATTCATTGAGGCAGCCACCCTCTTAGACCACAACACTCTTCAATCTTAGACCACACAACACACAATAGCATAGGAGACAAGTTAACTTCATAGAACACTTTAAGACTCCTATCATTAACTATTCACACATTCACATAGGGGTACATTGGTAGGGATCATAAACCATTATCACCTAAGACATGGCAACACCTAAACATGACATTACCCAACCCTTGACATGCTCATAACAATAGTAACATAACCTAGATTTACAACTCCAATAGAAGACTAGGCACAAGCTACAAATAAAGTGATTATCATAAACACTCTTTCATATATTCATCAAATTTTCCTTCAAGGCCATGGTCAACACATATATAATTACACAAAGTAAACAACGCCACCATAAGTAGACCATACCACACAATGCCACTCACGGCTTCATTAACATACTATAGAAAAGTAGAGAAATAGAAGAATAGAGCAATTCTTACCAATTCTTTAGTCTTTGATCATCATTGACCTTTACTACTCTTTCATTAATAACTCATGTATAGGGAAGTAGCTAAAACATAATAATCATATACTAAGTCACGCATAAGCTACTACAAGTCCATACTACAAACTAGCACAACACCTTAGCATACTAGAAGGTAGAAGAACATAGACCATTAGCCAATTACATTACATGGATTACAGATCATATTTCACCAATAATATCACTCTAAGGCAGTAGCTAATCATACATTTAATCATAAAGAAATCATGCTTAAAGCACTTCAAGATCAAGCTACAATATAGGCATTAGACTTGTCAATTTTGCTAGAGTATACAGAGGATGTTTCGACTGAAATCTAGACCCCAGACGAGACCGGCGTTGTTAACCTCTCAGAGGTCTCAGACAAGCCTACATAAGTCATTCTTACTTCATCTAGGTTAATTTTAGCGGAAAATTTGAACTTTTTGATTTCTTTTTTCATGCGAAATATTTTAAACTTAACATCATAGGCGTTCACAAATCAACCATCTAATATAGAGATAATCAAATGAAAGAAACATTTCATAATTGCATTAAACATATTTTTGCCAAAACGGCACCAATACAAAATCTAAAATAAAAGTGGAAAGAAACACTAGTGGAACATGCTCCACTAGCTAAAGCCTACATCTAAGCTAGATATAATGATAGACATCCTCGAAAGCATGAGGGCCTACCAAGTCCGGATGAAATCTCCACATCCAGATAGCTGCAACGTCAACCTGTAGGCTCTAGCGTCCACCTGTGCCTGCACCTAAAAATATAGAGTTGTATGGGATTAGTACACACTTGTACTAAGTATGGGTATATGCAAGCACACAACAAGTACATGCATCAGTAAGAATATCTCTTTCCTAGCAACATGATTTATGGAAAGTCAAGTTAGTAGACTTGCCAAATTGGGATTATGAAAGTCAGTGGACTTGCCAAATTTGAATTAGGAAAGTCAGGGGACTTGACAAATTTGGATTAGGAAACTCATGCCATGAGAGTAACATGCATCATCATACGTATCATATTGCACACAGCATATAACATCTTACACATAGCACATAACATATTATATATATCACATAACATAATGCGTATAGCACATAACATCTTTCATATCGTTCGTTCATATGCCACGAGACCTTGAAATCATGGACTTAACATTAAGACTTCCCAAAATGAGGGCTCAACATATGGGACCTCAACTAGGGAGCCTTCTTTAGCAAACACAAAGTCTGCTTCATTCATTCATATGTACTTCATTTCGTTCATTCATAAGCTAGTGTAAACACTAGCCATACCTAGGATGTAGTTTAAGACTCTCATCGGGTTTGTTGTGCAATGATCAAGAATAACCTAGTGTCATTACTTGAGTCAAGCTCACCTATTGATTATCCTATCCTAACACCTTTGGTATCATTCATTTCATTATGTGCATCATTTGAGATTGGCCTCATTCATTCATTGGGAACTTTAACTTTAATCGACATAGATCATGTGAGTATCATGAAATCCAGTGTCTCCCCCACACCGAAAAGAGGTGGAATCACCGGCCAAAGTGACCCAAAACATGCTAGGGTACATGGGAATTGAACCCCGCCAGATTCCTATATTGGCAGTATAGGTTCGAAGACTAGGAGATATAAGGAGACCCATACCGACATGCTGGACAGTCTCATCTCATGAGAGTTACGTGAACCTCCGCCCTTCCAAAAAGAAGGCATCACCGCTCATAGCTAGCCTATCGGTGCTCAATATAAAGTTCCATTATATTTAACTCATACGTCATGGAAGCTGGCTTCTCTTATGAGAACATCATAGCTCAATAGATGATTTCTCATCTCATCATTAGTATTAAGTATACATTATTCTCAATACCTTCATTAGAGTGTTCATAGAGACTGGTCTCTTCATTAACTTTACACTCTCATAGGTGAGTACGTTTTGGTAACATTTACTTAGGCTCATTTGAGATTGCTCTCACCTTTAACATTAGCCTGTTATCATGTTGTCACCACGTTCATTAACATTAGAACATTTGCTCTTCATAATTACTCACCCCATTTTACGTGAATGTTCACTTCATCATATGCCAATGCACTTGGCCTTTTAGTGTGTTTCACACTCTTTCTTAACCCTTCTAGGGTCTTATCATTCATTGTTCATCTCATCATTTCATTACATACATCATAGGTTCACTTACTTCTAAACGTATGCTAGACTTATGGGTCTATACATACAAGCCATGAGGCTTCATTCATAGTTCGTTTAAGTGATTCATATCTTCCTAAGATTATGTGGTACAAGACTTATGCACCTTGTAAGTATGCTAAGATCTCGATTTCGATCTATGTAGGCATCATTAGTTTTGAACATTTATTCACGTATGACTTATGTATCAATATGGAATTTGGGCAAGGGAACCCGATTTCGAATCCCTTGGACAACACTTACATTTTATTTATTTATTTTGCTTTGATCCATACAGCTTGGGGACGCAAGATCGAGCCCCAACACCTTTATTTCCTTTAAATTTCTCTTATTTAAACTCTCTCTTTCTTGGCCGAGGGGTTGTGGGATCGAACCCCCACAACCCCTTTTATTTTAATTTCTTTTTCCTTGACTTTTTCCAAGTTGACCATGAGGGTGTGGGATCGAATCCCCACAGCCTCACTTTATTATTCTCTTTAATTCCCTTAATCAGCCTAGAGGTCGTGGGTTCGATTCCCACACGCCTCAACATTTATTTTCTTTTAATTTCCTTAAGTCTGAATGAGAGTTTGTGGGTTCGAATCCCACTCCTCTCATTTCTTATTTTCATAATTTCATTTTCCAGCCAAGATCACGGCTCGAATCCCCCTCACAACATTATTTTAACTTACTGATTTTCATGATTTTTAACATAGTGAGGTCATGGGTTGGATCCTCCATGACCTCACTTGTTTTAGTTCATTTTTCACAGCATTTTGAACTACTTCAACTTGACCGAAATTCATCAACTTGTAGATGAAAATTTTGTAGTTTTTCAGCATCTTTTTCATCAAGTTACACGTTAGTTCTTAGGGAAATTTCATGGTTCATTTAGAACGTCTTTAGGTGCATTTTTTATGGATTCATTTAGACAAGAGTTTATCCCTCAAATCCTCCATATTACAATTCATATGAACATCACGATTTACACAAGTTTGTGCACGTAAGAATACAACCATAACATTACATTTTTGAGCCTTAAACCCGAGAGTAACAAGTCACGGCTAACATTACACACACATACACATTTTTTCGAAAAACATAGGTTGTCATTCATACGATTCCAAACACACATTCATGAATATATTCATCACGAAAACACATTACATGCCTAATATCTACCAGAAAACATACCCAACCTACGAATCAATGGGAGCTAGTGACACAGGGACATGCAATGGGGAACAATCCTAGTTTTCGGATTAGAATTGACTGAATCTTAAGGGTTTATTGGGAAAGGGACCAAGAGTAAGAAAACCCATACCATTTATGTAGTTCAAACCTTGACTTGCTGTCCAAAACCTTCTCCAAAAATCACGTCCAAATCCCCTCAACTTCAACACCAATTCGACAGAACAATCCGCCCTCTTGCGCATTGTTTTTGATTAGTTGTTTGTTTGTAATTTTCGTTGTGAGTTCTTCAAGTGTGAAGAACTTTGGTTATGATTCTGTTCTTGTACGTGGTTTAGGAAGAACATGAGAAAAAAAGTGGTTTGATCGAGAGTGTTGAGGAGATAGACGTGAGAAGTGAGAGTTTTCCTAGGATTAGAAGTTTTAGTTTGGAATTCTAGGACTTTTTCCAATCTTTAATAAAAATCTGATTTTTCTTTTTCTTAAATCAGCTACTAAATATGAATTAATTAAATAAATTTATCAATTGAAATAAAAACAATTTAAATCATTGCTTCCACCTAGGTTCGAACCCGGGTGGAGCAAGACTTCAGTCAAAGGCCAATTTTCGGTCCTCTCTCCCCAAAATACCCCTCCACCTTATTAATTAAATAATTAATGACATATTTAGGGTAATTAAGATACTACCCTTAGCCTGGAAAAAGACCATTTTACCCCTAGACCCTCCAAACCTAAGATTTTCCCTTTTTAAGTCCGGCAAAGACTCATCCGAGTAAATCTTCGTATTCGAGAGCCCTACATGGCTGGACCCAACCTTTCCTAGCTCATCTAACTCCCCAAGTTAGTTGGCTTGGCTCACCCACGAAAATCCAATCTCCAAGAAGCTCTTGAGCTTTACCAACAATGGTGGTTTCTAGGGAGAGGATTTTGGAGAGAAAGGTTCTTACGTGTATGGGGTTTTGGGAATGGGTTGATCACGTTTTGAATGACTTATATACACCCAAAATCAGTTATATAAATCATGTAGGGTCAGATTAGCACGTGGGGTGAATTTCCCATTCACCCCTTTAATGAAACAGTGCACAGGCTGCTGCTCATAGGCCACCATCGACGGACCTACCTACGGACCGTAGGTCAGTCGACGGGTCGTTCCTAGGGTTCCTTCTTTTGGTACTTAGCCAAATTTTGGCTTGATACCCGCCCAATATAAGTACCAATCGATGAGACCTCAGCAACAGGCCGTTGGTTTACCAACTGGCCGTCGTTTGTTCCACCGATTGACACTGCCAAGGCAGTATCAAGACCAGCCTTGGGACCTTCTTATGGGGCCTTTTGCGGGGACCTTTAGAAGTCGTACCCGGAAGTTTCTAACGTAAATACAACCCTTAACAAGTTTTAGACCTCCTACATGAGTTTCGCCCAAAACCAATACTCGCAACTCGTCTAAACAGGCTAGGCCCCATCCAGACACACGTTGAGCATCTTAAGGGCTATCTTTTGAACGCCTTGGACGTTCTTGATCGTTTGACCTCCAAACTTCACGAAACTTCATATAATACCATTTGAAATCATTATAAACCATTTTAAGACTTCATAAGCTCATGCATCATACATAATCACATACAACCACATACGAGGCATTTAGGTGACTTAGTCATCGAACGTTTCGGTCGACCCTTGACGTTTGACTTCCAAATCACCTGAAACTTTATACACTGCCTCTAAACCATATTATAAGTCATTTTAGGACCTTAGAGAATTAAGACGAACAAGCTAGGATATAGACACCCTAACTCATTTTAACCAATAGCATTTATATCATTCACATACATCATATAAACATATTCAAAGGTCAAACATTACATAAGATGACATATATGATTTATTACAATTTTAAGTCACATTACAGTGAGCTCCTTTTCCCTTAACAGTGAACCCTTTTTCCTTTAACTCATCAACCTTCCAAGTAACCTCTAGTGATACTTGGTGCAATGTTTCACCTTAAGACCACAAGTAAAACATACATACAATCTATACAAGGCAACACATACCATCATAGAAGTATAGTACAACATATACACATTTAAGCCAAACTATAAAGGACATTACAGTGAACTCTTAGTCATTATGCACATACACTTATTTTACTTCACATAGTACCTTATAAGACCTTACTCATAATCCCAATCTTAATCTACTAGTGCAATGTACATGTGAATCCCCATAACCTCACATATCCTAAGTAGACCCTTCATGAACCAGAAGTAAAGGCAATTTCATTCATGTCAATACAAGACCTTCATCATATAGTCATTTAGACCAACATAGTGCACAGAAGGATAGGTCCCATCATATAGATTCATATCAAGCACATATTCATAACAAGTAGACCAATACTACAAAGTCATGGATATGGACAGAAACATAATCACACATATTAGGTCACCTTCCTAGAACTTCCTAAGGAGCTACTTGTGCAATGTCTAGATGGGTTCATTACTTCCACCTATACTAAGTAACCTTCCTTAAGTTATCCTAGTTAGGATCCTATTCCATTACTTCCATTGTCCATTTTACTTTAGGTAAACTATAGCCTTAACCGACACTAAGACCATGGCTGCTAAACATGGAATTTGGTGTTGTAGAGCCTTATACCAATGGAAGGTGTTCCTACCTAGCCAAGGTAGAACATTAACATATATCCTAGCATATTAGGTGATATCACTTGCTAGATCCTATGTGGCAAGCATAGATTATGAAACTAAGAGATATGTACTCCCTCTTCGTACCATTTGGTAATTAGGGCCCCATCGCATGGGAATCCATTGAATGAGTATCTTTCAAAGGGGAGTCAACATCACATGTGGAAACTGTAGGGTAAGTCTTTCCTCTTTACGGAAATTCGCCACCTCCCATTGTTAAGTTCACTCGGTGCTAAGCTAAGTTACCTTTATTGAAAAGCTTTTAATTACATTTTTCATAAGACATAGACTTGAGATATTCATTCCTCATATGCTTATAGCATATTCAAGCACCGATCTAGTTATAGAGTATTTTTGGACACCCCTATCAATGCCCCTCTCATTTACTAGATCATCATCCATGTGTTTGTGTAAACATATATGTCAGAAAACCTTCCACATAACACATTAAGACCACACATGACCATACATTCCTATTCATGCACATAGAAACCAAACCTAGGAACTATCCTATCAAGGTACACATGTGCAATGCATAGACAAGGTCCCATACCGTTGCTCATAATTATACACCTATCAAGTCATACTAGTAAGGGAATACATGACATGCTTCACATACATATACTTTACATGCATAGAGTAGACACTAGTGAATATGAGAACAACCTTTCATTTAGACACTATGAAAATTTAGTACATTGTAAGCATGCTTGAAATGTGAGTGTGTGTACATTGGTCAACATGATCAAATAATGGCTATCAACAATTCATTGAGGCAGCCACCCTCTTAGACCACAACACTCTTCAAGCTTAGACCACACAACGCACAATAGCATAGGAGACAAGATAACTTCATAGAACACTTTAAGACTCCTATCATTAACTATTCACACATTCACATAGGGGTACATGGGTAGGGATCATCACCATTATCACCTAAGACATGGCAGCACCTACACATGACATTACCCAACCCTTCACATGCTCATAACAATAGTAACGTAACCTAGATTCACAACTCCAATAGAAGACTAGGCATAAGCTACACGTAAACTGATTATCATAACCACACCTTCATATGACTTCAAGGCCATGGTCAACACATATATAATGACATAAAGTAAAGACCGCCACCATAAGTGGACCATACCACACAATGCCACTCACGGCTTCATCAACATACTATAGAGATGTAGAGAAATAGAAAAGTAGAGCAATTCTTATCAATTCTTTAATCTTTGATCATCATTGACCTTTACTACTCTTTCATCAATAATTCAAGTATAGGGAAGTAGCTAAAACATAATAATCATATACTAAGTCATGCATAAGCTACTACAAGTCCATACTACAAACTAGCACAACACCTTAGCATACTAGAAGGTCGAAGAACATAGACCATTAGCCAATTTCATTACATGGATTATAGATAATATTTCACCAATAATATCACTCTAAGGCAGTAGCTAATCATACATTTAATCATAAAGAAATCATTCTTAAATCACTTCAATATCAAGCTACAACATAGGCATTAGACTTGTCAATTTCGCTAGAGTATAGAGAGGAATTAACCAACTTTACTGATTCTCTAAGGCCTTGATCATCAATCATATAATAATGTACATACTAGGCAGCACCTAGATAGATCACTACATCAAAGGAATCATGCTTCATCTATCCACAATTCAAGATATCATCATATACATAGTATTATCAATCGATAGGTTAGAAAGACTAGGTCAATTCACATAAGCAATCTTTACTTCAATCATAAATGATTCATATCCATAATTCAATTACGATACTAACCTAAAACAGTAGATACAACCAACCTAACATAATCGAAATCCACATTAAATCATTTAGAAGCCAATGTTACAGTGAACCATGGAAAGTAGGCTAAACATGATCAAATCTTCATGCATTGATTCTGATGGATCCTTCAATATCAATTCAACATAAATTCATGTAAATAACATTATATACAATCACTTCAACGTAATAGAATCATAATTCAATCGATAGCAATTCAAGATCACAAAGCCCATGCAAGGCTAAAACGTTTGAGTGAAGGAGCATGTGTTCATCATGAAATTGGAGTAAAAATCACGTTAAAACCACTGTATTAACTTCAATTATTCATGATTCAATCGTTAAAAACCTTTTTAAAAAGAACCCATGGTAGATCGAAGAAGACATTGTTTGTTCATATTCTTCTTCTTTGAAATCTTTCAGAATGACTCTCTAGATGAAAAGATAACTAGATATAAAGATCACCATAGCTTAATCTTCATAAAGACCTCAAAAACCTGATGATTCACCCACGAAAATCCAAGCTCCAAGAAGCTCTTGAGTTCACCAACAATGGTGGTTTCTAGGGAGAGAATTTTGGAGAGAAAGGTTCTTACGTGTATGGGGTTATGGGAATGGGTTGATCACGTTTTAAATGACTTATATACACCCAAAATCAGTTAAATAAATCATGTAGGGTCAGGTTAGCACGTGGGGTGAATTTCCCATTCGCCCCTTTAATGAAACAGTGCGCAGGCTGCAGCTTATAGGCCACCATCGACGGACCTACCTACGGACAGTAGGTCAGTCGATGGGCCGTGCCTGGGGTTCCGTCATTTGGTACTTAGCCAAATTTTGGCTTGAGACCTTCCCAAGCTAATTACCAATCGACGAGACCTCACCACCGGGCCGTTGGTTGACCAACTTGCCGTCGTTTGGTCCGTCGATTGACACTGCCAAGGCAGTGTCTCGACCAGCCTTGGGCCCTTATTGTGGGGCCTTTTACGGGGCCCTTTAGAAGTCATACCCGGATGTTTCCAACATAAATACAACCCTTAACAAGTTGTAGAACTCCCACATGATTTTCACCCAAAACCAATACTCGCAACTCATCCAAATAGGCTAGGCCCCATCAAGACACACGTTGAGCGTCTTAAGGGCTATGTTTCGAACGCCTTGGACGTTCTTGGTCGTTTGACCTCCAAACTTCACGAAAATTCATATACTACCATCTTACATCATTATAAACCATTTTAAAACTTCATAAGCTCATGCATTACACATAATCATATAGAACCACATACGATGCATTTAGGTGACTTAGTCGTCGAACGTTTCGGTCGACCCAGGCCTTTTAACTTCCAAATAACCTAAAACTTTATACACTTCCTCTAAACCATATGATAAGTCAATTTAGGACCTTATAACATTAATACGAACGCGTTAGGCTCTAGACACCCTAACTCATTTTGGGGGTCTTACAAGTCATTTACTTTCATTGTCGATTTTACTTTAGGGAAACTATAGCCTTAACTAACATTAAGACCATGGGTTCTAAACATGGAATTTAGTGTTGTACAGACTTACACCAAGGAAAGGTTCTCTACTTAGACAAAGCAAAACATTAACACATTTCCAAGTTGAGAGATTTAAAATAAGATGGAATATTCATGGATGGAATTGTCCTAGAAGGACATTTAACAGTACCGAATTCTCCACTTATCAAAGTAGAGTTAGACAAATTGGCTACACTTAAACTTCCTACAAGGATTACATTAGTTGATATCAACAAGAATCTTGATAAAGAAATTCAGATCAGGGTACTTCAACTACAATAACAATAAATTCGGTTCATAGGTCTTTTTACTTTCTTAAACAACTCGACAAATAAAAACTAGACAAAAAAATTTCTTACGGAGGAAGTATTATTAATGATATGATCATAATATTTTTTGTGAATTTGATGACAAACAAATAATGTAGTGATGGTTTTGAGAGAGGTTTTTTCACCTCCATGTGTAAATTTAATCATTCTTTGGACATGATTACATTCTAATGGATGTTACCAAATGTGCTTAACATATACCAATTTTCATAACCTTCCTGCTTGGGACATAGTTGATAATTTGCTGAAAGAATGGCAAACTTTGTGTAGTACAAGGTGAAACTGATGAATATGATTCATTTAAATTTTTTAATTTTTTAGGTTAGTATAAAATTGATGTTAAATTTGGAAACAGAACAACTTATTCAACATTCTCACTATACAAAGGAAATGACACCAAGCACTTAAAGGAAATTACAATAAGAAAAAAAGAAAGATTCATAGATAAAAAGGTACATTAATTTATAGAAAGTGGTGACTTAAAATCTTGAGGAATCTATCAACTTTACTAGATAAAAGGAAAAATTAAATAACACCCCCATTACAACTATAACATGAGAGAAGTAAAATGGATGATTAATAAATTCACTATTCTACAACATTATGAAACTCAGGCATCTAGTTAATATTGCATTGCTTGGTGTTTCCAACATGGTTACACAAATATTATATTGGAAGAATCCTGCTACTATCTTTTGAAAAATGGATCATGAACATGTGAAAAACGAAAAGTGGAATTAATGTGTAACGACCCCAAAAATGAAATAGGTCAAACTAGAGATTCACATGTGTTTCATGAGTTATTAATGTATTAAAATAGTATATTTTAGAATTATAAGTCAGTTCGTAAAGCTTGGGAGCATTTGGAAGTCAAACGCCCTACACATCCGAAAACTAGTTGAAGTTGAAGTTGTGTGTCGTAGTGTTTTGTAGTAAAGTTTTGGGGGATGGTTTGAGAGTTAAATTAGTTTTCAATGGTTCCTATGTGTATATTCATATGTAAAGGGTGGAAACGTCCGATAACGATGCCCCGGAGACCACCCTAAGGGTCTTTGAGGAGGACCCAAACATAGGACAAGAAGCTGCCCAAGGCAGCGTGCAGGGGAAGATTTTGAAGCCCACCTCGCGACGCGCATGTAGCACAATGTCTACTGCCTCAGAATTTTTGAGAGGCAAAAATTTGGATCTTGCCTCGCGACGCGCAGCGAAGTCCCAGATTGGCAGCGACGTTTTAAAGTCAAATTTCAAGTTGGAAAACGGTCCAAATGGTGTGGGGTTTTTTTGGGAACTTTGGGGATCATTTGTGGACTGATTTAGGTTATTTTGAAACTTCATTTCACCCATAATTTCCAACCCTAAAGATCAAATAAAATTTCTCCAAAAACCATCTCTACAAAAACATCCAATGAAGAAACTTAAAGCTCCAAGGAAGAGGACGAAGTTCTTCACATTTTCTTCACTAATTATTCGTGTGTTTCATCATATTAAGGTATGGTATTTCATCCTTGACTCTTCTTTCATTCAAGGAGCCATTTCAAAGAAATTTCAAAAAGGATTTTAAACTTCAAATTTCTTTATTCCTTGACTCTAAGTATGGGTGATTGCATGAAAATGTTTTATTGATGAAAATGAGTTGTTCTTAGCTTTAAATGATGATTTTAATGTCAAAACCCCAATGGAATCACGTCTATTATTTTTATCAACTTTTGGCTTATGAAATGGGTTTTATGAGCATGACTAGATAATGTTAAAGTTATTGTATCTTGGTGGTTTTATTGAGTTTTAGCTGCTGCCCTAAGGGCTATTTTATTATGGATTATAGTATAAATTGTGAATAGGTGGTAAAGGCTTGGATGAGGGTAAGTTGTCCTATCTTGGTTAGGTTATGTTGAAGAAACTATTGAGTGGTATGGTCCACCTTTGGTGGTGGTGTTTACATGAAATATATGAAGTTGTATGTGTGTTGTGAGAATGGTCTTGAAGGAATGATATGTGATGTGAAGTGATAATCTTGATATGTATATGTATAGTATGTGTTGGAATGTTGATATAACTATCTTGAAGGATTTATGTCTAAATGTAGTATGTATTTGATATTTGAATAATGATAGTGTGTAAATTATTATAAATGTGGGTATGAGCATGCCTAGTAATACATGTTATGAGTGATGATCGTTATGTAAAAGGTGTGCTCATATGTACTCACACACATTTGAATGCATTAATGAAGTCAGTGAATGAAAATGGGGGATTGTAGGGTGGACACTCTTCGTGAGTAGAGATGAAGTGTCTAGACCATCCCTACTATTCCTAAGTATGATAAAAAAAGGGTTTTGGGGTGAACACTCTTCGTGAGTAGAGATGAAGTGTTTAGTAGCAACCTCATAATTCCAAATGAGCTATCCAAGATAGGTTGGAGGTTGGATACCCTTTGTGAGTTGAGATGGGGTGTTCAATATTTGTCTCTTAACCTATAGTCAATGAATGATTAACACTCAATAGGGGAGTTATGCTTAGCACCGAGAGGATTTGAAGAAAGGGGTGGGTACACTTCGTGAGTAGAGATGTTGTATCCAATGTACCTCTAGAGATGAGTGCTCCTCGTTAGTAGAGAATGAGTTACTTAGTAGTAATCTCCATATACCTTAACTATGCACCCCTGTAGGTGTAGCTATTGGATAATCCATGTAAAGGCTAAAGAATATGACCCTACCTTAGGCAAGTAGGGATCACTCATCCGGTAAGGGTAGTACCGGGATTCCATGTAAATCTCTCATGGTCTATGTCGGTTAAATATAGCCCCCACAAATGTATGTAGATGCACTAAGTCTTCTTAAAGGTGTACTATTTAGGGTAGATGGTGGAATTGGACACTACCTATCCATTGCACAAGTAGACATTTGGATGGAGTCTTGGTGTGTCCTTATATGAAATGTATGAATGGGTCATGATATGATGTAAATGAAAGTAATGTGACTTTATGTTAAATGTTAAGGAAGCATGTTGATGTTATGATTTGTATGATGCAAGCTTAGTATGTGATGAATGTGATTTTCCTATTCTAAGGTTATTCCTAGGAGCACTAAGTGGAAGTTGTAGTATGGGATGCTAGTTTCACATTGCACCAAGTGTAAATTGGTGGTTTCCTTTGAAGATGGTTCTTATGTGTAGTTCCTAAGTATATGTATGATTCTATAATGTCTTTTATATTGAATGATGATTCGTGTAAATGAAATGAAGTAAGCCTATCCCTAGTAGTCTTAAGGATCTCCTGAGTAGGTATTGAGGAGGTTGTATGGGCGATCTCCTTATGTCTTACTTAGAGGAGCCTTTGGACAACTTAGGATAGGGGTAGTTCATGTTTAATTTTGGGTTCACTGTAAGTATGCTTTTATGTTAAGAAAAATGGATGGTTTGCCTTATATGCTAAATGATGGTTTTAAATGATGTCTTGTGACTTAATTCATGAAGGATTTAATCAATATAGCATGACTTGTATGTTTCAACTAAATTGTCCCTTTTTGCATGATTTTGCATAATGCCATACTTAGTACAATGTTTATACTAACCCGTACTTTTCTATACTATATAAGTACAGGTTGAAGCAAAGTTAAAAGTTAGAAGGCAATCTTGGGAATCGACTCTCTCTAGACTAAGTATATCCTCATATATTCGAGGGCATAGTCTATGTTTCTTTAGTTTCTTTATTTTAAGACTTATTATCTATTTATTTCAATGTAAAGGGTCGTGTCCCTAAGATATTTACGTCGTGTCTTTAAGTTGGCTTGTGACGATGACACTATCCTTAGTATTTATAAAATATTTTTTCCTTATTATTAAGTATCGTTAAAAGTTTAAATTTCCCCACTACTTTTCTTGTCTTATGGAATGAATGATAGCTAAGAGGCTTGTGTAAGACCTTTGAAAGGTCGAACTTGCCTTGTTCCGACTCAAGAGCACTCCTTTATTCTAGGGTGTACTTGCGGGTCGTTATTAGAGAATAAGTTTTTGGGAAATAGTTTAGGGTCCAAAGTCTTACAAGCCACGTCTAGTAGAGTCGTGTTCATTGGTGTGAGTCACGACATATCAATGGGCGAGAAGCTATAGGACGATAGAAGTTTCACTTTTCTTCATTTCTTTAGTGTAGTGCCATAGATTTGAGTTCAATATGTTCCATTTTCTCAACATCTTCTCTAGTGTTTATAGGACACGAATATGAGAAGGACACCTGCTAGAAGGCAAGAGGGAAAAGTAGCTAACGAGATAATTCCTCTACAGAATGAACAAGTTCCTATAGTTTACCAAGAGGAGGTGAATGAAGAGGTTCCCCTTCCGAAAACTCAAGGACCTCAAGTGCCCCAAATACCTCCTATGCCCCAAGTTCCTCAAGATCCCTATGTTGAAGGGGATATGACTAATGCGGAGATAAGGGCTGCTCTTAAAGTTTTGACTCAACTCATGACGAGTCAAGCTGAAGTCGTCACTAATCATGTGGTTGCCCAAGCTAACCAAGAAGTTGGACCTCAGCCCAATGCTAGTACTCCCGCTTCTAGAATCCGGGATTTCATAAGGATTAACCCTCCTACTTTCCATGGCACTAAGGTGGATGAAGATCCACAAGGCTTCATAGATGAGGTGTTCAAAGTGGCGGATGCTATGGGTGTGACTCCTAGGGAGAAAGAGGAACTAGTCACTTATCAACTTAAGGATGTGGCTTCTGTGTGGTTTGAAAAATGGAGGGATGAGAGAACCTTAAGGGAAGGTCCGGTAGATTGGGAAGTGTTCAAAACGACCTTTGTTTATAGGTTCTTTCCCATAGGGTTGAGGGAGAGGTAGTTAGTGGAATTCATAAACCTTCGTCAAGGCGGAATGAGTGTTAAGGAGTACTCTCTTAAGTTTACCCAACATTCTAAATATGCCCCAACTTTGGTAGCCAACTCTAAGGCTAGGATGAATAAGTTCATGATTGGGGTATCTAGTATGGTTGAGAAAGAATGTCATACGGATATGCTCCATAATGATATGGATATCTCTAGGCTCATGTTGTATGACCAACAAATTAAAGAGTCCAATCTTAGGGAGATGAGTAGGGATGGAAAGAGGCCTAGATCGGAGAACTCATGTCAACCTAAGTCTAAGAAGAGGTTCTTTAACCAAGACACTTCCATGGGAATCAAAGATAGAGGTTCCAAGCAAATTTCAAGGAGGTGGTTATGCTTTTGAGGGGCCTAGGTGTACTAGTTGTGGGAAGCAACACTTAGGTAGGTGTCTTGTTGTCATGGATGGTTGCTTTGGATGTGGTAATAGGGTCCATGAGATGAGGGATTTCCCAACCCTCAACGAAAAAGGAAAAGAGGTCAACCAAGCTCCTCATGATGGTCCGGATCCCAATGCTCCAAAGAGGAATCATTTTTATTCTCTCGGAGCTAAAAAATGACTTATCCAGAGTGAAGGCCCCTTTAAGTCATAATTCCCTTTGGTTGTTATGTTTATGTTATGATATGATTTTATATGGTATTTTCTCTTCTGTTGTCATGTCTTCATGTTAGAATTGCTTGAAAGTAAATTCTTGAATTTTGAGCATGTTTCATTGTAAAGGAGTAGTATTTACTATAATGAATTTTAAAATTTGATTTAGTTGCTTTTTCATGAATGATGGTCTCAGTATGTGTAGAAATTATGTGTAAGAGCATGACTAATATTTGATAAGGTAGTTCCTCCATAAATGGTAAAATGAGTATGTGGCCTGAATTTTGGGAGTTGTTCCAACTTGCTTATGTTGTTTAATTGCTTAATGTTGTGAAGTTGGTGCTCCTTTTTAGTTGGTGCATTGATAATGAATGTCTTGACCTTGATGATTTGTGTGGTATGCTTCTGGTGGTGTCCTTGATATCTTCGGAAGTGTTTAGTGTCATTCGATGACGAATGTTGTTCTAAGTGGGGGAGATTTAACGACCCTAAAAATGAAATAGGTCAAACTAGAGATTCACATGTGTTTCATGAGTTAGAAATATATTACAATAGTATATTTTAGCATTAGAATTCAGTTCATAAAGTTTGGAGCGTTTGGAAGTCAAACGCCCAAGACGTCTGAAAACTAGTCGAAGTTGAACTAGTGTGTCGTAGTGTTTTGTAGTGAAGTTTTGGGGGCTGGTTTGAGAGTGAAATTGAGTTTCAATGGTTCCTATGCGTATATTGACATGTAAAGGGTCAAAACATCCGAGAACGACGCCCCGCGGACCACCCTAAGGGTCCCCAAGGACCCAAACATTGGACAAGAAGCTGTCCAAGGCAGCGTGCAGGGGCAGATTTTGAAGCCCACCTCGAGATGCACCTGTAGCACGAGGTCTATTGCCTCAGAATTATTGAGAGGAAAAAATTTGGAGCTTGCCTCGTGATGCGCAGCCAAGTCCCGGATTTAGCCACGACGTTTTTAAGTCAAATTTCAAGTTGGAAAAGTGTCCAAATGGTATGGGGGTCTTTTTGGAACTTTGGGGGTCATTTTTGGACTTATTTAGGTCATTTCAAACTTCATTTCACCCATCATTTCCAACCCTAAAGATCAAATCAAACTTTTCCAAAAACCTCCATTGAAGAAGCTTCAAGCTCCAAGGAGGAGGACCGAGTTTTTCACGTTTTCTTCACTAAATTTTCGTGGGTTTCTTCATATTAAGGTATGGTAGTTCATCCTTGTCTCTTTTTTCATTCAATGAGTCATTTCAAAGAAATTTGAAAAAAGATTTCAAACTTCAAACTTCTTTATTCCTTGACTCTATGTATGGGTCTTTGCATGAAAAAGTTTTATTGATTAAAATGAGTTGTTGTTAGCTTTAAATGATGATTACAATGTCAAAACCCCAATGGAATCACGTCTATTCTTTTTTATCAACTTTTGGCTTATGAAATGGTTTCTATGAGCATGACAAGATAATGTTAAAGTTATTGTATCTTGGTGGTTTTATTAAGTTTTAGCTTCTTCCCTAAGCGCTATTTATTGTGGATTATTGTATAAATTGTGAATAGGTGGTAAAGGCTTGGATGAAGGGTAAGTTGTCCTATCTTGGTTATGTTATGTTGAAGAAACTATTGAGTGGTATGGTCCACCTTTGGTGGCGGTGTTTACTTGAAATATATGAAGTTGTATGTGTACTGTGAGAATGTCCTTGAAGGCATGATATGTGATGTGAAGTGATAATCTTGATATGTATATGTATAGTATGTGTTGGAATGTTGATATCAGTATATTGAAGAATGAAGTATGTATTTGATATGTGAATAATGATAGTGTGTAAATTGTTATAAATGTGGGTATGAGCATGCCTAGTAATACATGTTATGAATGATGATCATTATGTGAAAGGTGTGCTCACATGTACTCACACACACTTGAATGCATGAATGAAGTTAATGAATGGAACTGGGGGATTGTAGGGTGGACACTATTCGTGAGTAGAGATGAAGTGTCTAGACCATCCCTACTATTCCTAAGTATGATAAAAAAAAGGGTTTTGGGGTGAACACTCTTCGTGAGTAGAGATGAAGTGTTTAGTAGCAACCTCTTAATTCCAAATGAGCTATCCTTGATAGGTTGGAGGTTGGATACCCTTTGTGAGTTGAGATGGGGTGTTCAATATTTGTCTCTTAACCTATAGTCAATGAATGATTAACACTCAATAGGGGAGTTATGCTTAGCACCGAGAGGATTTGAAGAAAGGGGTGAGTACACTTCGTGAGTAGAGATGTTGTATCCAATGTACCTCTTGAGATGGGTGCTCCTCGTTAGTAGAGAATGAGTTATTTAGTAGTAATCTCTTTATCCCTTAACTATGCGCCCACGTAGGTGTAGCTATTGGATAATCCATGTTAAGGCTAAAGAATATGACCCTACCTTAGGCAAGTAGGGATCACTCATCCGGTAAGGGTAGTACCAGGATTCCATGTAAAGCTCTCATGGTCTATGTCGGTTAAATCTAGCCCCCACAAATGTATGCAAATGCACTTAGTCTTCTTAAAGGTGTACTACTTAGGGTAGATGATGGAATTGGACACTACCTATCCATTGCACAAGTAGACATTTGGATGGAGTCTTGGTGTGTCCTTATATGAAATGTATGAATGGGTCATGATATGATGTAAATGAAAGTAATGTGACTATGTTAAATGTTAAGGAAGCATGTTGATGTTATGACTTGTATGATGCAACCTTAGTATGTGATGAATGTGATTTCCCTATTCTAAGGTTATTCCTAGGAGCACTAAGTGGAAGTGGTAGTATGGGATGCTAGTTTCACATTACACCAAGTGTAAATTGGGGGCTTCCTTGGAAGATGGTTCTTATGTGAAGTTCCTAAGTATATGTATGATTCTATAATGCTTTTATATTGAATGATGATTCGTGTAAATAAAATGAAGTAAGCCTATCCCTAGTAGTCTTAAGGATCTCCTGAGTAGGTATTGAGGAAGTTGTATGGGCGATCTCCTTATGTCTTACTTAGAGGAGCCTTTGGACAACTTAGGATAGGGGTAGTTCATGCGTAATTTTGGGTTCACTGTAAGTATGCTTTTATGTTAAGAAAAATGGATGTTTTGCCTTATATGCTAAATGATGGTTTTAAATGATGCCTTGTGACTTAATTCATGAAGGATTTTATTTAAATAGCATGACTTGTATGTTTCAACTAAATTGTCCCTTTTTGCATATTTTGCATAATTTCATACTTAGTACAATGTTTGTACAAACCCCATACATTTATTTTCTTTATAAGTATAGGTTGAAGCAAAATTGAAGGTTAGAAGGCAAGCTTGGGAATCGATTCTCTCAAGACTAAGAATGTCCTCATATATTCGAGGGCGTAGTCTATGTTTCTTTAGTTTCTATATTTTAAGAATTATTATGTATTTATTTCAATGTAAAGGGCCGTGTCCCTAAGATATTTATATCGTTTCTTTAAGTTGGCTTGTGACGATGAGACTATCCTTAGTATTTATAAAAGATGTTTCCTTATTATTAAGTATCGTGAAAAGTTTAAATTTCTGCAGTACTTTTCATGTCTTATGTAATGAATGATAGCTAAGAGACTTGTGTAAGACCTTTGAAAGGTCGAACATGCCTTGTTCCGACTCAAGAGTACTCCTTTCTTCTAGGGTGTACTTGCGGGTCGTTATAAACTTTGTATCAGAGTATATGGTTTTGGGAAATAGTTTAGGGTCCAAAGTCTCACAAGCCACGTCTACTAGAGTCTTGTTTATTGGTGTGAGTCGCGACACATCTATGGGCGAGAGGCTATAGGACAATTGAAGTTTCACTTTTCTTCATTTCTCTAGTGTCGTGCTTTAGAGTTGAGTTCTATAAGTTCCTTTATCCTAACCTTTTATCTTATGATTATAGGACATGAATATGAGAAGGACACCTACTAGAAGGGAGGAGGTAGAAGTAGCTAACGAGAGAATCCCTCTCCGGAATGAACAAATTCGCATAGTTGACCAAGAGGAGGTGAATGAAGAGGTTCCACCTCCGGAACATCAAGGACGTCAAGTGCCCTAAATTCCTCCAATGCCCCAAGTTCCTCAAGCTCCCTATGTTCAAGGGGATATGACTAATGCGGAGATAAGGGCTGCTTTTAGAGTTTTGAATCAACTCATGACGACCCAAGCTCAAGTCGTCACTAATCATGTGGTTGCCCAAGCTAACCTAGAAGTTGTACCTCAAACCAATTCTACTACTCCCGCTTCTAGAATCTGGGATTTCATGAGGATGAACCCTCCTTAATTCCATGGCACTAAGGTGGATGGCGATCCACAAGGCTTCATAGATGAGGTGTTCAAAGTGGTGGATGCTATGGGTGTAACTCCTAGACAGAAAGCGGAACTATCCGCTTATCAACTGAAGGATGTGGCTCAAGTGTGGTTTAAGCAATGGAGGGATGAGAGACCTTTAAGGTAAGGTCCGGTAGATTGTGAAGTGTTCAAAATGGCCTTTCTTGATAGATTCTTTCTCATAGAGTTGAGGGAGAGGAAGTTAGTGGAATTCATGAACCTTCGTCATGGGGTAATGAGTGTTAAGGAGTACTATCTTAAGTTCACCCATCTCTCTATATATGCCACAACTTTGGTAGCCAACTCTTGGGCTAGGATGAATAAGTTTGTGATGGGGGTATCTAGTATAGTTGAGAAAGAATATCGTACGACTATGATCCATAATGATATGGATATCTCTAGGCTAATGGTGTATGACCAAAAAATTGAAGAGTCCAACCTTAGGGAGATGAATAGGGATGGAAGGAGGCCTAGATCGGAGTAGTCAAGTCAAACTAAGTATAAGAAGAGGTTCTTTAACCAAGACTCTTCCATGGGAATCATAGATAGAGGTTCCAAGCAAAATTCTCAAGGATGTGGTTATGCTATTGAGAGGCCGATTTGTACTAGTTGTGGGAAGCAACACTTAGGTATCTGTCTTGCCGGCACGGATGGTTGCTTTAGATGCGGTAATAGGGGCCATAAGATGATAGATTGGCCTACCCTCAAGGGAAAAGGAAAAGAGGTCAACCGAGCTCCTCATGATGGTCCGGATCCCAATGCACCAAAGAGGAATAATTTTTATGCTCTCGGAGCTAAAGAAGCGACTAATCCGGAGTAAAGGCCCCGGAAAGTCATAATTCCCTTTGGTTGTTATGTCTATGTTATGATATGATTTTATATGGTCTTGTCTCTTATGTTGTCATTTCTTCATGTTAGAATTGCTTGAAGTAAATTCTTGAATTTTGAGTATGTTTCATTGTAAAGGAGTAGTATTCACTGTATAGAATTTTAAATTTTGATTTAGTTGTTTTTTCATGAATGATGGTCTCAATATGTGTAGAAATTATGTGTAAGAGCATGACTAATGTTGGAGAAGGTAGTTCCTCCATAAATGATAAAATTAGTATGTGGTGTGAATTGTGGAACTTGTTCCAAATTGCTTAAATGCTTAATGATTTGAAGTTGGTGCTCCTTGTGAGTTGGTTGATTGAGTATGAATGTCTTGACCTAGATGATTTGTGTGGTATTCTGCTAGTTGTGTACTTGATATCCTCGGAAGTGTTTAGTGTCATTCGAGGAAGAATGTTGTTTTAAGTGGGGGAGATTGTAACGACCCTAAAAATGAAACAGGTCAAACTATAGCTTCACATGTATTTCATGAGTTATTAATGTATTAAAATAGTATATTTTATCATTAGAAGTCAGTTCATATAGTTCGGGAGCGTTTGGAATTCAAACGCCCAAGACGTCCGAAAACTAGTCGAAGTTGAACTAGTGTGTCGTACTGTTTTGTAGTGAAGTTTTGGGGGATGGTTTGAGAGTTAAATTAACTTTCAATTGTTCCTATGCGTATATTGACATGTAATGCTTCGAAAGGTCCGAGAATGATGCCCTGGGGACCAACCTAAGGGTCCCCGAGGAGGACCCAAACATTGGACAAGAAGCTGCCCAAGGCAGCGTGAGTGGGTAGATTTTGAAGCCCACCTCAGGACGCGCCTGTAAGCACGAGGTCTACTGCATCAGAATTTTTGAGAGGCAAAAATCTGGAGATTTTCTGGAGACGTGCAGCCAAGTCCCAGATTTGGCCGCGATGTTTTTAAGTCAAGTTTAAAGTTTGAAAAGGGTCCAAATGGTGTGGGGGTATTTTGGGAACTTTGGGGATCATTTTGTAACACTCCAGAAATATCATGACTTAGAATAGAGCTTAATCTATTAAATAATGTTTAAAATGATGTTTCCAGACCTATATTAATGTAATAAACTCATTTGGAAAAGGTTAGAGCCAAAACGACAAAGAAAGGCCTTGACGTCCGGAAACAAGCTAATTCGAACTAGTTTATGTCCCTATGTTTGGTGAAGGTTTAGAGCTGTCAAATGAAGTCCAAAACTTGTAAAGAGACCTTGGATAGGTAGTATGTATTACAAAGGTTCCAAATGTCCGGTAACGACACCCCAAGGACCATCCGAAGGGCCCTTGGGGAAGACCCAAACATGGTGGGCAGGCTGCTTGGCAGCCTGCGAGCTAGCAGATTCTGGGAGGCATGGTGTGCGACGCGAGGCAGTCACGCAGGGTTCTGCCTCAAGATTTGAGAGACAGCCTTGCAATGCGAGGCTGACACGCACCTCACTGCCTCAACTCAAAATTTAATAAAAATGACAGGATTTGGCCCCGCGACGCGCAGCTACTTTTCAGAATCGTTAAAGTCGTATTTTTGGTAATTTAACTTATTAAAAAGACCCATTTAAGTGGAGGGTATTTTGGGTAATTCATAGGACGACTATATATGGATATTAGGTCAGTTTTAGACCATTTTTATACGTCCAAAATAGATTCAAACGATAATTCTCTCTTCTCTCAAAAATGTTCTTTTTTCCAAACTACATTGAAGAACAAGACGAGCTTAAGGAAGAAGACGAAGACTTCAAGCTTTTCATCCAATTTTTGTGGATTCTTCATCTATAAGGTATGAGTTTTTTCACTCTTGGGATTCCTTTACCCAAGAGGTCCTTTCACGATAAGTTTTCAAGAACTTCAAATACTAGGGTTTTTACTCTACAAATCGGATTTTCTTCCTAGCCCACACCCGGAGAGTATAGCCCGGATTGGACCAGCGTCGTCGTCCTCTGAGAGGACTCAGACAATTTAGCATTCGTCATAACATGTGATCAGTAAAATTGCGGAAAATTTAAAACTTTTATATACTAGGTGAAGTATACTTAGACTTCATAATTAACATTCATATGACATACGATATTCTAAAAATTTGTCTCACATATATAAAACCATCTAAGGGTACGAATCTAGACTTAGACAATATATAGTATGTTTAGGTCATTTTAAATTTAATTTCACCCATCATTTCCAACCCTAAAGATCAAATCAAATTTTTCCAAAAACCTTCTCTCCGAAAACCTCCATTGAAGAAGTTTCAAGCTCCAAGGAAGAGGACCAAGTTCTTCACGTTTTGTTCACTAAATTTTCGTGGGTTTCTTCATAATAAAGTATGGTAGTTCATCATTTACTCTTCTTTCATTCAAGCAGCCATTTCAAAGAAATTTCAAAAAGGAATTCAAACTTCAAACTTATTTATTCCTTTACTCTAAGTATGGGTTTTTGCATGAAAATATTTTATTGATTAAAATGAGTTGTTCTTAGCATTAAATGATCATTTTAATGTCAAAACCCCAATGGAATCACGTCTATTCTTTTTAACAACATTTCTCTTACGAAATGGGTTCAATGAGCATGACTAGATAATGTCAAAGTTATTGTATCTTGGTGATTTTATAGAGTTTTAGCTACTGCCCTAAGGGCTATTTTATTATGGACTATTGTATAAATTGTGAATTGTAGTAAAGGCTTGGATGAAGGGTAAGTTGTTCTATCTTGGTTAAGTTATGTTGAAGAAACTATTGAGTGGTATGGTCCACTTTTGGTGGCGTTGTTTACTTGAAATATATGAAGTTGTATGTGTATTGTGAGAATGGCCTTGAAGGCATGATATGTGATGTGAATTGATAATCTTTATATGTATATGTATAGTATGTGTTGGAATGTTGTTATGAGTATCTTGAAGGATTTATGTCTAAATGAAGTATGTATTTGATATGTGAATAATGATAGTGTGTAAATTGTTATAAATGTGGGTATGATCATGTCTTGTAATCCATGTTATGACTGATGATCTTTATGTGAAAGGTGTACTCACATGTACTCACACACACTTGAATGCATGAATTAAGTCAATGAATTAAAATGGGGGATTGTAGGGTGGACACTCTACGTGAGTATAGATGAATAGAGTTTGAAAACATTACAAATCTTCTTTGAATTCGGGCTCCTTGATGAATAGAGTTTCAAGAATCTAAAGCCATACCTCAATGATGTTAATCTTCCAATTTGATGAAGAATCACCACTCAATTCTCCAATCCAAGCTCTTCCTTGAGTTTTGGCTTCAATGGAGTTCTAGGGAATTTCTAAGGGAATTTAGGTTTTGATTTTGAAGAATGAATTCTTCTAAGTTTTAAAGACTTATAAAAATATTTAAAAGACCCTTTAGGAACCGCCAAACTTCTAATTTGTACGTGGGGTGAATTTATAATTTCAGCCCTAACGTTACAGTGAAGCTGCACAGGAAGACACCCTCACAAATGACTGCCCATCAACGGGGCGTCAGTCCACAAACGGACCATCCTGTCCTCCGTCGATTGGGTCAGAACCTTGAATATGAAACCTTAGCTTCCTAGGATAAGTAACCATCGATGCCCTCCACCTACGGGGCTTCGAACAGGCCACTGGCCGTCGTTTGCCATCCGTAGGTGGGACTGCCTTGGGCAGTTTTGGCCACCAACATGGGTCCTTCCACAAGGACCCTTGGATGGTCCTTGGGGATATTTTCCCGTACGTTTCCAATCCAAACATTATTGTATACGAGTTAAGGACTTCTCACATGAATTTCATCTAAAACGAACTTGTAAAACTATGCGAAACATGCTTAGACACACAAGGTCATTTCAAGGCACATCTTTCGAACGTCATAGACGTTCTTGGACGTTTGACCTCCAAATTTTACGAAACTTGAAACACTTCCTACATACACAATAATAAATCATTTGAGTACCTAATAACCTCGTGAATGATACATAAACACATATAACCACATATGACGCACTTAGGTGACTTAGTCGTCGAACGTCTTGGTCGTCCCTTGACGTTTTACTTCCAATGCACCTAAACTCTTAGACACTGCCTCTATAACACATTATAGACAAATTTAGGACATTATACCACCATGAAAACCATGTTAGTCTCTAGCTTCATCTAATTCATTTTCGGGATCTTATATCTCCCCCACTTGGACAACATTTGTCCTCGAATGACACTTGCCACTCTCCGAACACTTCCAAGAATAGAGATTCCATTAGAAGCTCATAACCATATAGCATAATACCTTATACAATACAAAAATCTAGAAGAAAACATCAATTTCACATAGTCAAGAGTATCACAACACAACAAGAAACTAAAAGAAAATTCAATAACTCATCATGGTGTAAAACTCACATCCTTCATTCCTAATAGCAAAAACTCATTTAATATTCATTATCATACTCATGTAGCTCATTACTAACCACACATTACAACAATTTTCGACCAAAGAATGAATTAGCCAAATTTTGAAAAAATTTAACAGTAAGGAGGCAAGGTACAGTGAATTATGATTTTTTTAAAAAAAAATAGAACTTTTTAGGCAATTCATGATATAAAGAAGCTAATTTGCAAGGTAAAATCATATAAACACCTTTTACAACATGATCATGGCTTCATAAAATATACAATGCGAGAAGTCAACGAAATTCAATTTCAACAAAACTTCTAAACACCATGCACATGCAACAAACTTCTAGAATTCTTCTAGCCCATCTACTAACAATACTCCCCCACTTAGAAGGAACTCATATCAGTACAAAGAGAAATACATGGACTTACCATCATCCTCATCCTCATCCGGCTTTTCTCCTCTAGTCCGGAGTGCATAGAAACACCTCTTTGTTGGATCATAATCTTTTGGAACATTAGGAGCAACTTTCTTACCATCTCTAGTAGGGAAATCCCTTACTTTATGTCCATATTTTCCACATCCAAAACAACTCCCGATACCCCTTATATACTCACCATAATGCCTTTTTCCACAAGTGACACATGTAGGCTTGCCATTTTGAGAACCACCTCTTTTCTCAAATTTCACCTTAGAAGCGCTAGATCTATCTTGAGTTTGAGCCCTCTTTTTGAAACTAGGTTTCCCTTGATCACTTGAACAACTTCTCTTCAAGTTTCTAGCAATCCTTGCAAGTTTAGACTCTTTAATAGATTGAGCATACACCATGAGTCTAGCTAAGGTCATATCATCATGTCGCATGGCCGTACGACGTTGTTCCTTCACTAAGTTGGCGACCCCGGTCACAAACTGACTCATCTAATCCCTAGGATTTGACACTAAGGACGGTGCATATCTAGACGACATTTAGATATTCAAAGATTACTCCTCAACACTCATATTGCCTTGCTTGATATTGGTAAACTCCTCTACCTTTACCTCCCTCCTCTCACGGGGAATGTATTTTCCTAGAATATCTTCCTTAAATTCTTCCCACTCAATAGGACCCTCCTCAACTGGCCTATTATCCTTCCATTGATTGTACCAAAATTAAGAAACATCCCTCAATTGATACAAAACTAACTTTGCTTTCTCCCTAGAAGTAACCCCCATAGAACTCAATACCTTGTATACACCATCAAGGAACTCTTGGGGAATCCTCTCCCACCTTAGAGCCAAGAAAGATAGGAGGATTCATCCTCATAAAGTCTCTCAACCTAGAGGTCATAGTGCCCTCCAGAACATTCACTCTAGGCACCATACTCAAATTCGCTTTAGGAGTCACGGGTCAGGATAAAGCAAGCAAAGCCTCTGTAAAATCTCTATTACACAATTCCGGGGGGGAAACCGGAACCTCATTACCTCCTTCCACATTAGGGACTTGATAACCTTGGAGAGGCACTTGATCAACATGATCACCTTGGACTCCTTGCCCATCTTGAGGAACTTTCTCAACTTGCTCAACTTGAGGAGGAACTTCCTCATTCACCCTTTCCTCTTCCAACCTTCTAGCGGCCATCCTTCTACTATTCATCTCCTAGAAACACAAGGAAACACATTAAGAAGGATACTCATAACATTTATTCTACAACATGACATAGGAGTAGAAAAGAATGGAAACTCTGAGTGTGTTTGGTATGAAGGAAAACATTTTCTGGAAAATGTTTTCTAATTTTCTCATGTTTGGTTGGGACAAAAGTTTTGGAAAATGTTTTTCAAATCAACTCATTTTCCTCAAAATTAAGGAAAATGACTTTCCTTAAAAAATTAAGGAAAACATTTTCCAAAACTCTCCTCCAATTTCAAATTACATTTTTTTTTGGAAAAATATCTATTTAAAAAAATATTTAGTTTTAAAATTTTATTTTTTCACCCGATCACTAACCCCCCCCCCCCCCCCCCCGGCCCCCCTCAACTCCCAAAAAAAAATTACTTTATTTTTAAAAATACTATTCAACTTTTTTAAAAAAATTCACACTCCTACCCACTACCCCCCCACCCCACCCCACCACCACCACCCATAAACTAATAATACTTTTTTTTCAATTTCATAAATTATTTTTTATTCTAATGAAAATAAAAGATGTCTCTCAAAAATATTTTTCATTCATAAATCAAACACTAAAAATCATTTCCGGAAAAAATTTTCTACTCACCAACCAAACATGAGAAAATAAGTCCAAAATCTACTTGTTTTCCTGGAAAACATTTTCTACATTTTCCTCCATACCAAACACACCCTCTATTGTCCTATAGCCTCTCGCCCATAGATGTGTCGCGACTAACACCGATGGTCGAGACTCTACTAGACTTGACTTGATGAGACTTTTTGATTCCTAAGACTACTTTCATATCCTATGCTCTGATACCAAGCTTGTCACATCACGAGAGAATACCGTAGAAGATATGGAACTCTCGGAGTGCAACCGGCGTACTCAACCTATTGCAGGTCTTATACAAGCCCTTTTGTATCGTTCATCGCATATACATAGTGAAAAGTAGTGCGGATTTAAAACTTTTCACAAACACTTTCATAGTCTTTAAAAACTCTTTCATATAAAACTCATAGGAAATTCTAAGTCTCATTTCATCATATCATAGACAAAAAAATACATTGGACACGGCCCATACACAATAGTAATATAGTACTACTATGTCTATTACAGTACTTCAATAACAGGAATAAAAGACATCTATGCCCTCGAGTCAAATGAGGACATACTTCAACTTCACTTGAACGATGCTATGATCCAAGTCTTGCTTCCCAAATGCTCCTCACCTAACAACCACTATAGAGATAGATAAAAGCATGGAATTAGTACAACCACATGAACTAAGTATGGCATAATGCATAAAAATCATGAAAACAGACATTTATTTAAAATATGCATCTTTTTTATTTAAACACCATAATATAATCATAAGAACAACATTTATCAACTTAGAAACACATAAGAAATACCTTAGACAATTTAGAACATTTTAAAGAAACTTTACAGTGAACTACTTCTCTGTACAGTGAACTCCTTCACTGTTACAGTGAAGTTTTTAATGTCTCTTTTGACACATTCTATCATGTAATTTTACATACTAAAAGATATCCTAAGACTCAGTTAAGCAACACAAAGAGAGACCGCCCATACACCCTCTCTGAGCATGCCTAAATGATCCTCAAGACTTCTTATAACGAGAAACATACATTTACAAGACACTAAAACACATAACATGCATAATATTACATTCTCCTTACCAAGGCTATAAAAAGACTTACTTAAGTACTCGTAGAAGGGAACGCCCATTCACCCTCTTCAAGGTTACCTAAATAATCGTTAAGACTTCCTATGTTTAGATCATGCCTAAAGAATCAACCAACTTCTCTAACTAGACTGATTCTCAAGACTTCCCTAGATAAGACATGAAGAGATCCTCTCTTATGCCCCATTCAAACTTTAACTAAGTAATCCTTAAGTCACTCTAGATTAGGTACTCATTCATTTACATGCTTTCTAACATAAGCCATTATTTCATAAGTTCATTAAGAAACATTCATCACATAAAAGACATTCAAGTAATGGTCTTGGAGAATACCTAGGGACTCTCACTACTTCAAAGCCTATTGTGCAATGTCTAGATAGCGTCCCATACCACAACCTAAACTTTATAGAACTTCTCTTATTCGAATAGGTATCCCAAATGATGAGAATAGGCAATAACAGACATAGACCATGGTAGCTAAACATGGATTCCGTAGTTCTATCCTACTCGGATGAGGGTGTTCTACTTGCCAATGGTAGAACTTGGATACATCCCATGTAGGCACATGATTAAGGAATACGAAGGACTTACTTTGTATTCTAAACTCATCCTTTAACTAGAACTACTTCCTTTACAATACTCACTCGGTGCAAGACTTTGTTCTCAGAGATTAATTCACGTTAAAAGTTCATACAAAGGGGTTCCATATCAAGTTCATAACCCAATTACATTTACCCTACAAAAGAGGTCCCCTAGTGCTGCCTTACAATGGCGACAATAAGCTCATAATGACTTTCCTAAGGATTGATATGATGTCGTTCCAGCCAATCAACCTTAACTCCATCATTCATTACAAGAAGGATACCATTACGACTTTCGACTTCAAGTTTCATAACCTTACCACTAGGGTCAACGTTTCACATAAAAGACCATCTTATCATCATTCAAGGACTCACATATCATTCATACATTCAAGACTAAGAGGCTTTAGCATCCTAAAAAAGGCATCACATATTCACATATCATTCATGCATCAAGAAAAGGCACTTCAGTCTACCTAAACAAGACACAACATACTTCACTTTAGCACATATTACATGTTATTCTAGAAGCACATAGGAACAACTATTATCATCTTTATGTCAACGTATACACTACTATATCATCATCAATATAACCATCATACACTCATATAGTCAAGTTGGAATAACCATGTATAAACTCTAAGACTACACTCATGAACACATGTTATAGTCTAACATGATCACCTAAATAGCATAAATATAAGAAACACATACTTTCACATTACTTTACATATAGGTAGATATGATCATAATTCACATAATAAACTAGACAAATCATCATAATACTTCAAGTAGTTGCCAACAAGTCCATCATCTTCATAATACATAAAGTAAAGCCGACAAGGCCACATCAATCACATAACAACGCCACCATAAGTGGACCATACCAATCACAACACAATTCAAAAGCTATAATACTTAAAATAAAGAGAATTAGGGCAGCGTACCACCAATTAATTTTCTCCACTTCAATCCATGTCTTAATCATCCAATTCAATAATATAAGGCCCTTACCCATGGCCATGAACATCAATTCAATGAATAAATCATAATACTAAATAAAACTAGGTCAATTCATTATAGACTTATCAGTCTAAGACCAATTAGACATCAATTGAATACAATTCTTACATACTTCAATAGCCCATAGAAAACTACACTAGAATTAATAAGCATTAAGACAATATCACTTAACCCATAAAGTAGTCAAAAAGTGGATTCATCAATTTCATGTGTTCATAGGTTATATGAGTTAAAATCATCTCAATAACAACAATTCAATCAATATACTATGCTTAAAAAACATTAATGCAAGAACCCATGGATAGATAATGAAATTGGACAAGTTCATCTTTGAAAACATTAGAAAACTTCTTTGAATTCCGGCTCCTTGATGAATAGAGTTTTAAGGATCTAAAACCATAACTCAATGATGTTAATCCTCCAATTTGATGAAGAATCACCACTCAAATCTCCAAAGCAAGCTCTTCTTTGAGTTTTGGCTTCAATGGAATTTTAGGGAATTTCTAAGGGAATTTAGGTTTTGATTATAAAGAATGAATTCTTCTAAGTTTTACAGACTTATAAAAATGTTTAAATTACCTTAAAGACCATTTAGGAACCGCCAAACTTCTAATTTGTACATTGGGTGAATTTACAGTTTCACCCCTAACGTTACAGTGAAGCTGTGCAGGAAGACAGCCTCACAAACGATTGCCCATTGACGGGGCGTTAGTCCACAAATGGACCGTCCTGTCCTCCGTCGATTGGGTCAGAGACTTGAAAATTGAATCTTATTTCCTAGGCTTAGTAACCATCGATACCCTCTACCTACGGGGCGTCAACCAGGCCACTGGCCGTCGTTTGCCCTCCGTAGGTGGGACTCCCTTGGGCAGTTTTGGCCACCAACATGGTTCCTTCCACAAGGACCCTTGGATGGTTTTTGGGTATGGTTTCCCGGACATTTCCATCCCAAACATCCTTGTATACGAATTTAGGACCTCTCACATGAATTTCATCTCAAACGTACACGTAAAACTCTGCGAAACATGCTTAGACACACAAGGTCATTTCAAGGCACATCTATCGAACGTCATGGACGTTCATGAAAGTTTAAACTCCAAACTTCACGAAACATGAAACACTGACTACATACACCATAATAACTCATTTGAGGACCTCATAACCTTATGAATCACACATAAACACATATAACCACATATGAGACAGTTAGGTGACTTAGTCCTCAAACTTCTTGGTCGTCCCTGATGTTTGACTTCCAATGCACATAAACTCTTAGACACTACCATCATAACACATTATAAACCTACTTAGGACCTTAGACCACCATGACAACCATGTTAGTCTCTAGCTTCACCTAAGTCATTTTCGGGATCTTACAATCTCCCCTACTTGGACAACATTCATCCTCGAATGACACTTGCCACTATCCGAACACTTCCAAGAATAGAGATTCAATTAGAAGATCATAACCATATAACATAATACCTTATACAATACAAAAATCTAGAAGAAAACATCAATTTCACATAGTTAAGATTATCACAACACAACAAGAAACTAGAAGAAAATTCTATAACTCATCATGGTATAGAACTCACATCCTTCATTCCTAATATCAAAAACTCATTTAATATTAATTATCATACTCATATAGTTCAGTACTAACCACACATTGCAACAATTTTTGACCAAAGAATGAATTATACAAATTTTGAAAAAATTTAACAGTAAGCAGGCAAAGCTACAGTGAATTATGAATATTTTTTCAAAAATGCAACTTTATCGGCTATTCATGATAGAAACATACTAATATGCAAGGTAAAATCATATATACACTTTTTACAACATGATCATGGCTTCATAAAATACACAATGCGAGAAGTCAATGAAATTCAATTTCAACAAAACTCCTAAACAACATGCACATGCAACAAACTTCTAGGGCACTTCTAGCCCATCTACTAACAATACTCCCCCACTTAGAAGGAACTCATATCACTACAAAGAGAAATACAAGGACTTACTATCATCATCATCCTCAATCGGCCTATTATCCTTCCGTTGATTGTACCAAACTTGAGAAACATCCGTCAATTGATATGAAGCTAACTCAGCTTTCTCCCTTGAAGTAACCCCCATAGCACTCAACACCTTGTACACACCATCAAGGAACTCTTGGGGATCCTCTCCTACCTTAGAGCCAAGAAAGATAGGAGGATTCATCCTCATAAAGTCTCTCAAACTATAGGTCATAGTGCTCTCCAGAACATTCACTCTAGGCACCATACTCAAATTCGCTTTAGGAGTCACGGGTCAGGATAAACCAAGCAAAGTCTCTGTAAAATCTCTTTTACCGATTCCGAGGGGAAAACCGAAACCTCATTACCTCCTTCCACATTAGGGACTTGATAACCTTGGAGAGGCACTTGATCAACATGATCACCTTGGAATCCTTGCCCATCTCGAGGAACTTTCTCAACTTCCTCAACTTGAGGAGGAACTTCCTCATTCACCCTTTCCTCTTCCAACCTTCTAGCGGCCATCCTTCTACTATTCATCTCCTAGAAACACAAGGAAACACATTAAGAAGGATACTCATAACATTTATTCTACAACATGACATAGGAGTAGAAAAGAATGGAAACTCTATCGTCCTATAGCCTCTCGCCCATAGATGTGTCGCGACTCACACCGATGGTCGAGACTCTACTAGACTTGACTTGATGAGACTTTTTGATTCCTAAGACTACTTTCATATCCTATACTCTGATACCAAGCTTGTCACATCACGAGAGAATACCGTAGAAGATATGGAACTCTCAGTGTGCAACCAGCGTACTCAACCTATTGCAGGTCTTATACAAGCCCTTTTGTATCGTTCATCGCATATACATAGTGAAAAGTAGTGCCGAATTAAAACTTTCACAAACAAACTCATAGGAAATTCTACGTCTCATTTCATCATATCATAGACAAAAAAATACATTGGACACGGCCCATGCACAATAGTAATATAGTACTACTATGCCTATTACAGTACTTCAATAAGAGGAATAAAAGACATCTATGCCCTCGAGTCAAACGAGGACATACTTCAACTTCACTTGAACGATGCTATGATCCAAGTCTTTCTTCCCAAATGCTCCTCACCTAACAACCACTATAGAGATAGATAAAAGCATGGAATTAGTACAACCACATGTACTAAGTATGCCATAATGCATAAAAATCATGAAAATGGATATTTATTGGAAATATGCATCTTTTTCATTTAAACATCATAATAGAATCATAAGAACAACATTTTTCAACTCAGAAACACATAAGAAATCCCTTAGTCAATTTAGAACAATATTAAGGCAACTTTACAGTGAAGTACTTCATTGTGCAGTGAAGTTTCTTAACTTCCTTTTTGACACATTATATCATGTAATTTCACCCACTAAAAGTTATCCTAAGACTCACTTAAGCAACACAAAGAGATACAACCCATACACCCTCTCTAAGCATGCCTAAATCATCCTCAAGACTACTTATAACGAGATACATACATTTACAAGACACTAAAACACATACCATGTATAATATGACATTGTCCTTACCAAGGCTATCAAAACACTTACTTAAGTACTACTAGAAGAGAACTCCAATGAACTCTCTTCAAGGGTACCTAAATAATCCTTAAGACTTCCTATGTTTAGATCATGTCTAAAAAATCAACCAATTTCCCTAACTATAGTCATTCTCAATACTTCCCTAGATAAGACATGAAGAGATCACCCCTTATGCCCTCTTCACACTTTAACTAAAGAATCCTTAAGTCACTCTAGATTAGGTACTCATTCATTTACATGATTTATAACATAAACCATTATTTCATTAGTTCATTAGGAAACATTAATCACATAAAAGACATTCAAGCAATGGTCTTGGAGAAGACCTAAGGACTCTCACTAACATCTTTAAAGCCTATTGTGCAACATCTAGATAGCATACCTTACCACTACCTTAACTTCATAGAAATTCACTTATGTTAATAGGTATTCCACATGATGAGAATAGACAATAACCGACATAGACCATTGTAGCAAAACATGGAATCCGGAGTTCTATCCTACTCCGATGAGGTGATTTACTTGCTAATGGTAGAACTTGGACACATCCCATGTAGGCACATGGTTAAGGAATATGAAGGGCTTACTTTGTATTCTAGCATCATCCTTAAACTAGAACTATCCCTTACCATACTCACTCGGTGCTAGCCTTTGTTCTCATAGATTAATTCACATTAAAGGTTCATACAAAAGGGTTCCATATAAAGTTCATAACCCAATTACATTTACACTACCAATGAGGTCCCCTAGGTCTGCCTTACAATGGTGAAAAGAATCTTATAATGACTTTCCTAAGGATTGATATGATGTCGTTCCAGCCAATAAACCTTGAAGTCCATCATTTTTTACAAGAAGTATACCATTACAACTTTCGACTTCAAGTTTTATAACCTTACCACTAGATTCAAGGTTTCACATAAAGGACGCTCTTATCATCATTCAAGGTCTCACCTATTATTCATACATTCAAGACTAAGAGGCTTTAGCATCCTAAGTCAAGACATCACATATTCACATATCATTCATGCATCAAGGAAATGGACTTAAGTCTACCTAAACAAGACATAAAGGAAATGGACTTAAGTCTACTTTCACATTACTTCACATACAGGTAAATATGATCATACTTCACATAATCAACTACACAAATCATCATAATACTTCAAATAGTTGCTGACAAGTCCATGATCATCAAAATACATAAAGTAACGCCGACAAGGCCACATCAATCACATAACATCGCCACCATAAGTGGTCCATACCAATCACAACACAATTCAAAATCTATATTACTTAAAATAAAGAGAATTAAGGAAGTTTACCACCAATCCCTTCTCTCCACTTCAATCCATGTCTAAATTATCTAATTCATTACAATAAGGCCCTTACCAATGGCCATGACCATCAATTTAATACATAAGTCATAATACTCAATGAAACTAGGTCAATTAATTATATATTTATAAATATAATACCAATTAGACATCAATTGAATACAATTCTTACATCATTCAATAGCCCATAGAAAACTACACTAGAATTCATAAGCATTAAGACAATATCACTTAACCCATAAAGTAGTCAAAAACTAGGGTTCATCAATTACATGGGTTCATAGATTATTTGAGTTAAAATCATCTAAATAAAGACAATTCAATCAATATACAAAGCTTAAAAACCTTTAATGCAAGAACCCATGGATAGATAATGAAATTGGACAAGTCTATCTTTGAAAACTTTAGAAAAGTTCTTTGAATTTGGGCTCCTTGATGAATAGAGTTTCAAATATCAAAAGCCATACATCAATGACGTTAATCCTCAAATTTTATGAAGAATCATCACTCAAATCTCAAATTCAAGCTCTTCCTTAAGTTTTGGCTTCAATGGAGTTCTATGGAATTTCTAAGGGAATTTGGGTTTTGATTTTGAAGAATGAATTCTTCTAAGTGTTGAAGACTTATAAACATGTTTATAATACCAAAAATACCCTTTATGAACCTCCAAACTTCTAATTTGGACATGGGGTGAACTTACAAGTTCACCCCTAACATTACAGTGAAGCTGCGCAGGAAGACAGCCTCACATACAACTGCCCATCGACGGGGCGTCAGTCCACAAATGGACCGTCCTGTCCTCCGTCGATTGGGTCAGAGCCTGAAAAATGGAATCTTAGCTTCCTAGGCTAATTAAACATCGATGCCCTCCACCTACGGGGCATCGATCAGGCCACTGACCGTCATTTGCCATCCGTAGGTAGGACTGCCTTGGGCAGGTTTGGCCACCAACATTGGTCCTTCCTCATGGTCCCTTAGATGTTCCTTGGGGATGTTTTCCCGTACGTTCCAACCCAAACATTCTCGTATATGATTTTAGGACCTCTCACATGAATTTCATCTAAAACGAACACGTAAAACTCAGTAAAACATGCTTCGACACACAAGGTCATTTTAAGGCACATCTTTCGAACGTCATGGATGTTCTTGGACGTTTGACCTCCAAAACTTTACAAAACTTAACACCCCCCCCTATATACACAATAATAACTCATTTAAATAACCTCGTAACCTCATGAATCACACATAAATATACATTACCACATATGAGGCACTTAGGTGACTTAGTCGTCGAACGTCTTGGTCGTCCCTTGACGTTTGACTTCCAAGGCACCTAAACTCTTAGAAACTACCTCTATAAAGCATTATAGACCAATTTAGGACCTTATACCACCATGAAAACCATGTTAGGATCTAGCTTCACCTAAGTCATTTTCGGGATCTTACAGCTTCTTAGTTGGTGAATCTGTCCTCCCTCTCTTTTGAGGCTTAGGGTTAGATACCCTATCATCACGAGCCTTAGTAAACTTGGTAGGAAATTGAAAATAAAACCTCTTCTTAAACATAGGCTTGTATTGGATATCAAGTATAACCTTTGAAGAACCACCTTTAAAAAATCTTGCCCTCTTGGCATCTCTACTCTTTCTCTTAGCCCTTGCCTCTTACACTTGTTGAGAATGAACCATGTGATGAGAAATGTTCATATTGTCTGTAGCATTGCCGAATGACATTCCTCTTGAAAGTCATCCGACACTCCCATCACAAAGCGACTCATTTCATCCCTAGGATAGGAAACCAAAGAAGGAGCATATTTTGACAATGTTGTGAATTTCAAAGAGTATTCAAGTACACTCATACCTCCTTGACTAAGGTTGATGAACTCCACCACTTTGTCTTCCCTCTTTTCTCTAGGAAAGAACCGATCAAGAAAATCCTTCTAGAAAACCTCCCAAGTCACCTGTCCACCCCTTATAGGATTATTTTGTCTCCATTGGACGTACCAAGTTTGGGCCACATCCTTGAGTTAATAAGTGGCTAACTCGGCCTTGTCACTAGTAGTCTACCCCACAGCATAAAGGATCTTGTAGATTTTATCAATGAACTCCTAGGGTTCTTCTTAAACCTTGGACCCATAGAAAGTAGGAGGATTCATTTTAGTAAGATCCCTCAAACTGGAGGCCATGGTGCCAACATGTTTGTTTGCTTTGGGTACAACCTCCCTATTAGCTTGGGCTGTCATGGCTTGGGATTGAGTAGTGACGGCTTGAGTTTGTGAATTAATATATTGGGCCATTTATAGAAGGGAGACCTTATGTCACCATTTGTCAAAGGAGGAGGATTGACCGAAGCTTTGTTATCATTAGCATCTTCTTAGAGAGGAGGGACTTGATCACCATGGGGAGGAACTCCCGCATTGGCAATCTCTTCCTCAAGTCTTCGTGCTGCGGTCCTTTGAGTATTCATTCCCTATAACAAAAATACAAGGTTTAGGTGAAAGCAAACAATAGTTATACTCTAGAGGCCCGATATTGGATTTCCAAAAAAAGAAAGAGTTTCCTAAGCATCACATAGTTTCCTATTCATATGTGTGGTGCGCTTCACAGTTATGAGTAAAAATCTACATAGACGTGGTTGAGAGAGACATCGACTCTAAGATATTCAACCTCATGCTCTGATATCAAATTTGTCACATCTGGGGAGCACCCCGTAGACGTAACTGGCATCGTCGTCCTCTTTGAGGACTAAACTAGCCTCTTAGTTTACATCATTACATTCATAGGTCAAAATGTGAAAAAATTTAAAACTTTTCATTACCTCTACATTGAGGTTTACATAGACCTCTACATGCACATAATATATATTCATATCGAGTATGCATAAACCCTTCGTATAAGAAGATTGCATAGTCTTCTACTTTTATTACACGTAGATATATAAGATACTTAACATTGTATTAAAGAGCGTCTCATCTCATAACCATCTAAAACAAGAATATATCAATTGGGCATATCCCATACATCAATGTAACAAGGCCACATATAGGTTATACAATTCGTACTCAAGTGAAAAGGAAGAACATAGGAGTCTTAAAACTAAAACAACTTCTTAAGCTTGATATTGGAATTGCCCTCGGAAAGTGAGAACCTACCCACTTGGATGATTGAGAATTTCCAAGTCTTCTTCAAAGTCGTCTCAAAAGCCTTCAACGACTGGAACCTAAAATGTTGGGCAAAAGAGAGAAAATGGGATAAGTACACCACTTGTACTAAATATGAGATCATATGCACATATATCATTAAATCGTGCTAAAAAGGGACATTTTATTAAAACATGATATATTACCTTTAGAAAGCCTTATGCATATTAAAGAAGATCATACCAATCAATAAGACATATTCATTAAGTCAAAAGCATGCACATCACAAGACCAACCATCCTAAGTGTAGTCATGTCCACATACATATCACATAATTGAACACTTATTTAAAACAACTCCATCATCAAGTTATGGTAGCAATAAACATGAACAAGAGTTCATTACAACTCCCATGAACCCTCATTAAGTCAACTAGTGCAATGACTAAGTAAAGCCCCATAACCTTACTCAATCAAGTAACCCAACAACAACCATGACTAATATTCAACTTCACATAGCATACTATTACGAGTACATAATATCATTCTTTAACAATAGAGATCAAATACAGGTTCATAAGAGTAACCCACATCATATAGTGTCATTTACATGTAAGATCATCATACTATCATCATTTACATTTATAAGCATACACATACATAAGAACAACCTGCTAAGACTCCCTTCAAGGATAACTAGTGCAATGTATAGGTAGAGTCCCATACCCCTACCTAGACTAAGCTAAACCCTTTAGGTCATCCTACTTAGAGTTCATTCATTATTTTATTTTTACCTTTTTGGAACATCTTGCCTTAAATGACATAGACCACATGAGCTAATGTTGAATCTGGTGTCATGGAACCCTACACCGAAAGAAGGCGGACTACTTGTTAAGGTAGTACCAAAACATGAACATAGTAACTACATGGATCCACTAACTAGTATTGCTATGGGAGCAACATAGTTCAAGAACTAGGAGATACAGTTGGGACCCTCTTTATGGTACATGCATTATAGTCTCCAACCTCAAGAGTACATTAGTGATGCTACCTTCGCTATGTGGGAAGGGACACTCCTCACTCTAGTTCACTCATTGCTAAGCTAGAGTCCCTTTTGAAATGTCTTTAATGTCTTTATTAATCATAATTGCTTAATGTAGGTCATAGTGTCTATACCTTGTATAATCATCATCATCATATCTCAATAAGAATTGCATGAGTATAGTTCTTTCATTACAATTCATATAGGTGAGGTTCGCACATTTACATATTCACATCATGATAAGGCACAATGATAAGTTATCACCATCCTTATAACATTTACATCTTAGCCAACACCTCACAAACCATAGTAAAGACATTTCAATTCAACATCATACCAACCCTATCAATACTAATACAAGATATACTTCAATTTAACATCATCACTCAATCTCAAGTAACCACAATTGAAGTAGAGAGTTGAGATAACAAGACTTACCAAGTCTCCTTCATAATTCATCTTCAAGGTCTAACCATCAACCCTTAACTAAACCCCATAAAGGTATAATATCATCACACAACAATAACCAAAATGATAACAAGGCCAGTTGAATCACTACATCACAATTCATCACTAGTTCATAACTTAAGATAACAGACTTAGGTCAAAGTCATAACATATTTCATAACCTAGATCAATTACTCAAGAACTAGAATGATAGGACTATAATTCATCTTAATCTATTAATAATTTATACAATCACATCATCGAATAGTAATCCAACCAATAAAAAAGTCAATTTGACCAACACTACACAATTCCCATTAAGATCCCAACCTAGGGTTAAGGGGAAAAGGTCATCTTCTACAAACTAGAACAATCCATCAACAAGTAGTGTAATATAGTCATAATTTATCATAGTTTAATCAATAACATCAAAATAATCCATAAACAAATCAGTTTGAAAGACCAATTTAGAGATAGGAAGAGACCCACATGAAAACTCATCTTTTGAAATCAATTTGAAGGAACCTTTTGGGGAAAGAAGTCCCAAAGGTTAAAGGAATCTCATACCTTGGTGATTGAAGCCCTAGAACCCACCTTGACCTTGTCTTCTATGGTGTTCTTCAACTTGTGAGAGAGAAACAAAAGAGAAGGAAGAGAGTTTGGGTTCGAGAATTATGAGGGCTTAGGTTAGTTTAATTTACTTAGGGTCTTTATATAGGTTTTTAATTAACCTAATTAGGCTTCCATAAACCCCTAAATAATTAATTAACCACCTATTCAATCAACTCACGCTAACTTAAAACGAGCAGCAAATCAGAGCACTCACACACGAGACCCCGTCGACGCCTCGTGTGTGAATCGACACATCATGGGACCAACCGTCCTGCTTGTTCGTCGTTAAGTTCAGAGACTTGTCAAAATAGGCTTCCAAAATTTTTGCTAAGTGTCCTTTGACGGAAGCAGTCCACGCCCCATCGATCGGACAACAGATCGTGGGTTGCACCCAGTGGTGGACACTGCCTTTGGCAGCCTTTGACCCCAAAATGCTACGGTCCTCCTCAAGGGCCCTTGGTTGGTCCTTGGGGAGTCGTATCTGGACGTTTCGACTATGAATAAACCCATGTTATACACACTTCCACAAAAATTCATCAATTTTCAACTCCGAAAAGCTTGTCAAATAGTCTAAGGCACACTAGTACCTCATTGAACTATTCCGGAACGTCATGGACGTTCTTTGACGTTTTGATTTATACACCTTCTAAAATAATTATATACATTAAGATTTACCTTAAAAAAGTTTCTAAACCCTATGACACATATGTTAGGCTCTAGAACACGTCTTAGATTTTTGAAGTGTTACAGTAAAAACCCTAGGAGTTGAATTATTGGAAATCATCTTTGCAAGGACCTATTGGGGAATGGAATCCCAAGAGTGAAGAACTCATACCTTATTCGAGTGAAAAACCTTGGGAATTTGATCTTCTTCTTGAAGCTTCCTTGTTCTTCAATGGACGATGAATCGAGAGAGAAAGTAGAGAGTGATGAGAGCTTTTGGGTTTTGATTTGGCATTTTGTTTTGAGTGCATAAAAGTGAGGGAAATCTGATCGAAGACCAATATATCGTCCCTCCATGAAATACCAAAATACCCTCACTTAAATTGACCCTATAATAAAGTGAAACTTGAATTCTGATTTTTAGATTTTCATAGGGGAACAAGTCCGCGTCGCGGAGCTGCTCCCGCAAATTTTCTTAAAATTATTTTTGAACCAGATGAGTCCGCGACCTGTACGCGTCTCAGACCAAGATTTTGGATCTCTATGGACTTTTCCACGATGCGGAGCCATTTCACCAAAGGCCAATTGGCTGCTGCCTTGGGCAGCTCGCTTGGCCAACTTTGGGGTTCCTTCGTGGGCCCCTAGGGCAACCCTTGGGGGGTTGGACCTAGACGTTTTCACTCTATATACAGGGTTGTACCGATTTACTGTCATTTTACCAGTTTTAAACCTTATATAACACCTCCACACCTTCACGAAATCTAAGGACGTTTAACTAGTTCAATTACACTAGCCTCCAGACGTCATGGACATTTCTTGACGTCTTGACTCTAAAATTTCTCAAATGGTTTATAAACATTATTTTAGTCCTTATAACAGTGTTACTATCCTTAGACCAACATCTGAGGCTCTAGATAAGGTCTTGGACTTTCGGAGTGTTACAAAACTTTTTATACAAGAACCCATGGCTAGAATTCAAAATAGAAGAATTCATGTTTTTTTATCATATATGAAAACCATTTGTACATGGATCTTGAAAGGAAGAGGATTATAGGATGAAACAACAGACCTTAAATGAAGACAATCCACAAAAATGATGAAACTTCAATGGAGAAATCAAGATCCTAGCCTCAACCTTGCTTCAAGCTTCAATGGAGTCCTAGAGGATTCCATTTGGGGTCTTGGGTTTTGATTTTCGATAATGAACTTCAACTTAAGGTTCTAGACTTATAAAATCACTTAATACCCAAAAATACCTTAAGTAACCTTCCAATATATTTTTAGAAATCTAGGCGAATTATCCAAATCGTCCCTCACTTGGTCGAGAAACCTGCGGAAAATCTGCAGGTGTTGAACTATGGACCAAACGACAGGCCGTACTGGGAATCTGTAATTTTGGTTAGAGACGGGCCTTTTGGGGGCTTAAGAACCCCCACCTAAGTATGGATAAATGTCCCTCATTGACGGGCCTTTCCTTAGACAAAGATGAGTCGATGCACTTCGTGGTTTGGGAACTGCTTCGGAAAATTTCAACCCACAAGTTGGGTCCTCCTCAAGGACTCTTAGGGTGCTCCTTGGGGTTTCTTGCCTAGACGTTTCAACCTCAAACACGTTTCTCTAGATTTGAGGGACCTCTCCCATCAATTTGAACCCAAACGAACACATAAGACATACTAAGGCACGCTAGAACACATAAGCACGTCTCAATACTAACTTTTGAACGTCATGGATGTTCTTGGACGTTTGACTTCCAAACTCATCCAATCTCTAACAAACTTCCTCAAAACACTATAATTATCCATTTTAAGACGTTATAACCTCATGACATACATGTTAGGCTCTAGTTTCACCTAGTTCATTTTTTGGGGCATTACATTCTCCCCCACTTGGACAACATTAGTCCTCGAATGACACTTGCTACACTTAAAACACTTTCAAGAGTAAAAACTCAATAGTAGCAGGTCATAACCATACCACATAATATACAATACACATAGATAGGAAGACCATCAACTCCACATAACAAAGAGACTCAAAACACAACAAGAAAGTACACAACTAGAAAAACAGCGTTTAGCGACGGATATTAGTGACGAACAACATTCCGTCACTATATAATGACGGATTTGTGACGGAATAACCATTTTGTTGCAAAATTAACAAATGATTTTTTGATTTATAATATAGCAACAAATTTGCAATGGAATATTTAAGCCGTCGCTAAATATTAGCGCGAAAATTTGGCACCTAATTTTTCCTACGTATTTAGTAACAAAATAGTGGTGACAAATTTGACTAATATTGGGCAACAGAATTAGTGACGGAAAAAGGTTGCTAAGCTATTAGATATGTTTTTATAAAATTTTTATTATATAGTGACGAATATATCCATCAATATAATTATATATATATATATATATATATATATATATATATGTCTATATATATGTATGTATATATATATGTATTAAAGCGACGCTTGTCAATATCCGTTACTAATTCCGTTGCAAACTTCCATTTCAGATTTTAATTACTCGCATTGAATCTCATTCGTCCATCATAATTCATAAAACTCCAGGAGTCGATCTCATCCACTCATCCAAAATTGATCAATGGTCGTGATTTAAGATCCTTGCTTTCCCACTTATACAACAACTCCAAACCCTAATTTTCTTCATTCTCCTTCTCTCCTCTCTAAATTAGCCGCCAAAACCCCTTTTCCCCTCCTCTCCATTCTTTTTTCCGACCACTGCAGCCTTGAGAACTAGCAGTGAACAACGCCGTCCAGCAGCCGCACCCGCGAAATAACAAGTCGAACAACAACGGCGAGATTTGACGGGTGCGTGAAGACCACCAGCGAACCTCCATCGCTCGAAAAACCAGGTGACCAAGCAGTCTTTGTCCAATAATAGTAGTAGCACGGAGATGGAGCCACCAGTTGCCTCCCTCTCCAGCGAAAAACGTCACCAACATAAGCTCTACGCAGTGAGTAGCAATGGTGAGCACCGGCAGCAGCCATATCTAGTGAGAAACATCACCAAATGCTGACGAGACCCAAGCGAAGATAACGGTGCAGTATGGAAGGACAGCATCCGACACCTCTGCCTTCTCTCTTCTCCGGCCAGCAACGACTCCACGCAAGTTCGAGGAGGATAACGGCAAAAGCATTAAAGCTCCGGCTAACAAGTATGAAAGCGAAGAAACAAGTAAAACGCTTCAGTAAATTTTTTGAATTAAGCTAAGGATCCATCAAGGTAGGTCCCTTTAATGTCATTCTATTAAAGCTTGCTTGTTCATATACTTTGCTTTTAAACTTTAATTTATTTGTCTAAGACTGTTTACCGTTATCTTGTTACTCATGTGCTTGACTGATTATTTTTATCTATTCATTATTTTTTGCTATGATCTGCTTTAAATGCTTTTTTGTCAATCAACTCTTTTCCTTATTCAAATTAGAAATAATTTGTGCGCGTACTTTAATCATTGATTTTTTTTGGTAATTGATATGTTTGATTTTGGAAAATAATTGGAGTAACTACATGATTATTATTAAAAATGGCTTAGCTATGGTATAATTTGAGTGATTAATATATTTGTTCAAAATTTATATATCATTGTAAATGGTATATGATATTCATATATTTATTATCCATTCTTTAGTTGGAAAATTTGGTCATAAGATGTAAATGACATATGATATGCATATATTTATTATCCATTATTTAGTTGGACAATTTGGTCATAAGTTGTATAACAACTAGATATTTATAGTATTATGTTTCTTCTAACCAGCTTATGGTAAGATTTTTATACTTCAATTTTGAGATAAATTCTAGCTTAATTCATTAGGAATTTAGGAGTAGTTCGTTATTTGATTGTATTACCTTGTTAGCTTGCCTGCCAACAAATATGTTATGATTTGATGACTTTGTTGATAGCATCTTATATGAAAATTATCTCTGTCTACCTAATGTTCTATAAGATGATCGTATAAAGTCTATGAAACTGTAGTAACCTTTTGTGACATTAAGTTTGTGAATAATTGTAAGTAATGCTTATAGTTATAATTTCTTGGGGAAGTGTTTTCCCGAAAAAATGACACTTCATTGATAATTCTTTCACATGTACATATTGTAACGACCCGAAAGTACACCCTAGAAAAAAGGAGTACTGTAGAGTACACTTCATTGATAATTCTTTCACATGTACATATTCTTACACAACCTCTTATCTATCATTCATTACATAAGACATGAAAAGTAGTGTGGAAATTAAACTTTTCACGATACTTAATAATAAGGAAAACATCTTTTATAAATACTAACGATAGTATCATCGTCAGAAGCCAACTTAAAGACACGACATAATATCTTAGGGACACGGCCCTTTACATTGAAATAAATAAATAATAAGTCATAAAATAAAGAAACAAAAGAAACATAGACTATGCCCTCAAATATATGAAGACAGACTTAGTCTTTAAAGAGTCGATTCCCAAGGTTTCCTTATAACATTCAACTCAGCTACAACCTATACTTATAAAGTATAGAAAAGTATGGGGTTAGTACAAACATTGTAGTAAGAATGACGTTATGCAAAATCATGCAAAAAGGAACAATTTAGTTGAAACATACAAGTCATGCTATTTTGATACAATCCTTCATGAATTAAGTCACAAGACATCATTTAAAACCATTGTTTAGCATATAAGGCAAAACATCAATTTTTCTCAACATAAAAGCATACTTACAGTGAACCCAAAATTACACATGAACTACTCCTATACTAAGTTATCCAAAGGCTACTATAAGTAAGACATAAGAAGATCGCCCATACAACCTCCTCAATACCTACTCAGGAGATCCTTAAGACTACTAGGGATAGGCTTACTTCATTTCATTTACACGAGTCACCATTCAATATAAAAGACACTATAGAATCATACATATTTTTAGGAACTTCACATAAGAACCATCTTTCAAGGAAACCCCAAATTTACACTTGGTGCAATGTGAAAGTAGCATCCCGTACTACCACTTCCACTTAGTGCTCCTTAGGAATAACCATAGAATAGATAAATCACATTCATCACATACTAAGCTTTCATCATAGAAGTCATAACATCAACATGCTTCCTTAACATTTAACATAAAGTCACATTACTTTCATTTATATCATATCATGACCCATTGATACATTTCATATAAGGACACACCAAGTCTCCCTCCAAATGTCTATTTGTGCAATGGATAGGTAGTGTCCCATTCCACCATCTACCCTAAGTAGTACACCCTTAAGAAGACTTATTTCATTTACATACATTTGTGGGGTCTAGCTTTAACTGACATAGACAATGAGAGCTTGACATGGAATCCCGGTACTACCCTTAACGGATGAAGAATCCCTACTTACCTAAGGTAGGTCATATTCTTTATCCTTTCATGGATTCTCCAATAGATACACCTACGCGGGCGCATAATTAAGGGATAAGGAGATTGCTACTATTGTGCATGGGCCGTGTCCAATGTATTTTTTTGTCTATGATATGATGAAATGAGACGTAGAATTTCCTATGAGTTTTATATGAAAGAGTTTTTAAAGACTATGAAAGTGTTTGTGAAAAGTTTTAATTCGGCACTACTTTTCACTATGTATATGCGATGAACGATACAAAAGGGCTTGTATAAGACCTGCAATAGGATGAGTACGCCGGTTGCACACTGAGAGTTCCATATCTTCTACGATATTCTCTCGTGATGTGACAAGCTTTGTATCAGAGCATAGGATATGAAAGTAGTCTTAGGAATCAAAAAGTCTCATCAAGTCAAGTCTAGTAGAGTCTCGACCATCGGTGTGAGTCGCGACACATCTATGGGCGAGAGGCTATAGGACGATAGAGTTTCCATTCTTTTCTACTCCTATGTCATGTTGTAGAATAAATGTTATGAGTATCCTTCTTAATGTGTTTCCTTGTGTTTCTAGGAGATGAATAGTAGAAGGATGGCCGCTAGAAGGTTGGAAGAGGAAAGGGTGAATGAGGAAGTTCCTCCTCAAGTTGAGCAAGTTGAGAAATTTCCTCGAGATGGGCAAGGATTCCAAGGTGATCATGTTGATCAAGTGCCTCTCCAAGGTTATCAAGTCCCTAATGTGGAAGGAGGTAATGAGGTTCCGGTTATCCCCTCGGAATCGGTAGAAGAGATTTTACAGAGACTTTGCTTGGTTTATCCTGACCCGTGACTCCTAAAGCAAATTTAAGTATGGTGCCTAGAGTGAATGTTCTGGAGAGCACTATGACCTCTAGTTTGAGAGACTTTATGAGGATGAATCCTCCTATCTTTCTTGGCTCTAAGGTAGGAGAGGATCCCCAAGAGTTCCTTGATGGTGTGTACAAGGTGTTGAGTGCTATGGGGGTTACTTCAAGGGAGAAAGCGGAGTTAGCTTCATATCAATTGACGGATGTTTCTCAAGTTTGGTACAATCAATGGAAGGATAATAGGCCGATTGAGGATGATGATGATAGTAAGTCCTTGTATTTCTCTTTGTAGTGATATGAGTTCCTTCTAAGTGGGGGAGTATTGTTAGTAGATGGGCTAGAAGTGTTCTAGAAGTTTGTTGCATGTGCATGGTGTTTAGGAGTTTTGTTGAAATTGAATTTCATTGACTTCTCGCATTGTGTATTTTATGAAGCCATGATCATGTTGTAAAAAGTGTATATATGATTTTACCTTGCATATTAGTATGTTTCTATCATGAATAGCCGATAAAGTTGCATTTTTGAAAAAATATTCATAATTCACTGTAGCTTTGCCTGCTTACTGTTAAATTTTTTCAAAATTTGTATAATTCATTCTTTGGTAAAAAATTGTTGCAATGTGTGGTTAGTACTGAACTATATGAGTATGATAATTAATATTAAATGAGTTTTTGTTATTAGGAATGAAGGATGTGAGTTCTATACCATGATGAGTTATAGAATTTTCTTCTAGTTTCTTGTTGTGTTGTGATAATCTTAACTATGTGAAATTGATGTTTTCTTCTAGATTTTGTATTATATAAGGTATTATGTTATATGGTTATGATCTTCTAATTGAATCTCTATTCTTGGAAGTGTTCGGATAGTGGCAAGTGTCATTCGAGAACGAATATTGTCCAAGTATGGGAGATTGTAAGATCCCGAAAATGACTTAGGTGAATCTAGAGACTAACATGGTTGTCATGGTGGTCTAAGGTCCTAAGTAGGTCTATAATGTGTTATGATGGTAGTGTCTAAGAGTTTATGTGCATTGGAAGTCAAACGTCAGGGACGACCAAGAAGTTGGAGGACTAAGTCACCTAACTGTCTCATATGTGGTTATATGTGTTTATGTGTGATTCATGAGGTTATGAGGTCCTCAAATGAGTTATTATGGTGTATGTAGTCAGTGTTTCATGTTTCGTGAAGTTTGGAGTTTAAACGTCCATGAACGTCCATGACGTTCGATAGATGTGCCTTGAAATGACCTTGTGTGTCTAAGCATGTTTCGCAGAGTTTTACGTGTACGTTTGAGATGAAATTCATGTGAGAGGTCCTAAACTCGTATACAAGGATGTTTGGGATGGAAACGTCCGGAAACCATACCCAAGAACCATCCAAGGGTCCTTGTGGAAGGAACCATGTTGGTGGCCAAAACTACCCAAGGGAGTCCCACCTACGGAGGGCAAACGACGGCCAGTGGCCTGGTTGACGCCCCGTAGGTAGAGGGCATCGATGGTTACTAAGCCTAGGAAGCTAAGATTCAATTTTCAAGTCTCTGACCCAATCGACGGAGGACAGGACGGTCCATTTATGGACTAACGCCCCGTCGATGGGCAATCGTTTGTGAGGCTGTCTTCCTGCGCAGCTTCACTGTAACGTTAGGGGTGAAACTGTAAATTCACCCAATGTAAAAATTAGAAGTTTGGAGGTTCCTAAATGGTCTTTAAGGTAATTTAAACATTTTTACAAGTCTTTAAAACTTAGAAGAATTCATTCTTCATAATCAAAACCTAAATTCCCTTAGAAATTCCCTAAAATTCCATTGAAGCCAAAACTCAAAGAAGAGCTTGGTTTGGAGATTTGAGTGGTGATTCTTCATCAAATTGGAGGATTAACATCATTGAGTTATGGTTTTAGATCCTTAAAACTCTATTCATCAAGGAGCCGGAATTCAAAGAAGTTTTCTAATGTTTTCAAAGATGAACTTGTCCAATTTCATTATCTATCCATGGGTTCTTGCATTAATGTTTTTTAAGCATAGTATATTGATTGAATTGTTGTTATTGAGATGATTTTAACTCATATAACCTATGAACACATGAAATTGATGAATCCACTTTTTGACTACTTTATGGGTTAAGTGATATTGTCTTAATGCTTATTAATTCTAGTGTAGTTTTCTATGGGCTATTGAAGTATGTAAGAATTGTATTCAATTGATGTCTAATTGGTCTTAGACTGATAAGTCTATAATGAATTGACCTAGTTTTATTTAGTATTATGATTTATGCATTGAATTGATGTTCATGGCCATGGGTAAGGGCCTTATATTATTGAATTGGATGATTAAGACATGGATTGAAGTGGAGAAAATTAATTGGTGGTACTCTGCCCTAATTCTCTTTATTTTAAGTATTATAGCTTTTGAATTGTGTTGTGATTGGTATGGTCCACTTATGGTGGCGTTGTTATGTGATTGATGTGGCCTTGTCGGCTTTACTTTATGTATTTTGAAGATCATGGACTTGTCAGCAACTACTTGAAGTATTATGATGATTTGTCTAGTTTATTATGTGAATTATGATCATATCTACCTATATGTAAAGTAATGTGAAAGTATGTGTTTCTTATATTTATGCTATTTAGGTGATCATGTTAGACTATGACATGTGTTCATGAGTGTAGTCTTAGAGTTTATACATGGTTATTCCAACTTGACTATATGAGTGTATGATGGTTATATTGATGATGATATAGTAGTGTATAGGTTGACATAAAGATGATAATAGTTGTTCCTATGTGCTTCTAGAATAACATGTAATATGTGTTAAAGTGAAGTATGTTGTGTCTTGTTTAGGTAGACTGAAGTCCCTTTTCTTGATGCATGAATGATATGTGAATATGTGATGCCTTTTTTAGGATGCTAAAGCCTCTTAGTCTTGAATGTATGAATGATATGTGAGACCTTGAATGATGATAAGATGGTCTTTTATGTGAAACGTTGACCCTAGTGGTAAGGTTATGAAACTTGAAGTCGAAAGTCGTAATGGTATCCTTCTTGTAATGAATGATGGACTTAAGGTTGATTGGCTGGAACGACATCATATCAATCCTTAGGAAAGTCATTATGAGCTTATTGTCGCCATTGTAAGGCAGCACTAGGGGACCTCTTTTGTAGGGTAAATGTAATTGGGTTATGAACTTGATATGGAACCCCTTTGTATGAACTTTTAACGTGAATTAATCTCTGAGAACAAAGCCTTGCACCGAGTGAGTATTGTAAAGGAAGTAGTTCTAGTTAAAGGATGAGTTTAGAATACCAAGTAAGTCCTTCGTATTCCTTAATCATGTGCCTACATGGGATGTATCCAAGTTCTACCATTGGCAAGTAGAACACCCTCATCCGAGTAGGATAGAACTACGAAATCCATGTTTAGCTACCATGATCTATGTCCGTTATTGCCTATTCTCATCATTTGGGATACCTATTAGAATTAGAGAAGTTCTATGAAGTTTAGGTTGTGGTATGGGACGCTATCTAGACATTGCACAATAGGCTTTGAAGATGTTAGTGAGAGTCCCTAGGTATTCTCCAAGACCATTACTTGAATGTCTTTTATGTGATGAATGTTTCTTAATGAACTTATGAAATAATGGCTTATGTTAGAAAGCATGTAAATGAATGAGTACCTAATCTAGAGTGACTTAAGGATTACTTAGTTAAAGTTTGAATGGGGCATAAGAGAGGATCTCTTCATGTCTTATCTAGGGAAGTCTTGAGAATGAGTCTAGTTAGAGAAGTTGGTTGATTCTTTAGGAATGATCTAAACATAGGAAGTCTTAATGATTATTTAGGTAACCTTGAAGAGGGTGAATGGGCGTTCCCTTCTACGAGTACTTAAGTAAGTCTTTTTATAGCCTTGGTAAGGAGAATGTAATATTATGCATGTTATGTGTTTTAGTGTCTTGTAAATGTATGTTTCTCGTTATAAGAAGTCTTGAGGATCATTTAGGCATGCTCAGAGAGGGTGTATGGGCGGTCTCTCTTTGTGTTGCTTAACTGAGTCTTAGGATATCTTTTAGTATGTAAAATTACATGATAGAATGTGTCAAAAGAGACATTAAAAACTTCACTGTAACAGTGAAGGAGTTCACTGTACAGAGAAGTAGTTCACTGTAAAGTTTCTTTAAAATGTTCTAAATTGTCTAAGGTATTTCTTATGTGTTTCTAAGTTGATAAATGTTTTTCTTATGATTATATTATGGTGTTTAAATAAAAAAGATGCATATTTTAAATAAATGTCTGTTTTCATGATTTTTATGCATTATGCCATACTTAGTACATGTGGTTGTACTAATTCCATGCTTTTATCTATCTCTATAGTGGTTGTTAGGTGAGGAGCATTTGGTAAGCAAGACTTGGATCATAGCATCGTTCAAGTGAAGTTGAAGTATGTCCTCATTTGACTCGAGGGCATAGATGTCTTTTATTCCTCTTATTGAAGTACTGTAATAGACATAGTAGTACTATATTACTATTGTGTATGGGCCGTGTCCAATGTATTTTTTTGTCTATGATATGATGAAATGAGACTTAGAATTTCCTATGAGTTTTATATGAAAGAGTTTTTAAAGACTATGAAAGTGTTTGTGAAAAGTTTTAAATCCGCACTACTTTTCACTATGTATATGCGATGAACGATACAAAAGGGCTTGTATAAGACCTGCAATAGGTTGAGTACGCCGGTTGCACTCCGAGAGTTCCATATCTTCTACGGTATTCTCTCGTGATGTGACAAGCTTGGTATCAGAGTATAGGATATGAAAGTTGTCTTAGGAATCAAAAAGTCTCATCAAGTCAAGTCTAGTAGAGTCTCGACCATCGGTGTTAGTCGCGACACATCTATGGGCGAGAGGCTATAGGACAATAGAGGGTGTGTTTGGTATGGAGAAAAATGTTTTCCATGGAAAATATTTTCCTAGAAAATGTTTTCCAGGAAAACAAGTAGATTTTGGACTTATTTTCTCATGTTTGGTTGGTGAGTAGAAAATTTTTTCCGGAAATGATTTTTAGTGTTTGATTTATGAATGAAAAATATTTTTGAGAGACATCTTTTATTTTTATTAGAATAAAAAATAATTTATGAAATTGAAAAAAAAAATATATTATTTATGTGGTGGGGGTGGGGTGGGGGGGGGTAGTGGGTAGGAGTGTGAAATTTTTAAAAAAGTTGATAGTATTTTTAAAAACAAAATTAATTTTTTTGGGAGTTGGGGGTGGGGGGGGGGGGGGGGGGGGGGGGGGGGGGTAGGGTTTAAAAATAAATTTTTAATGAAAAATATTAAATAAGCAAAATTTATTTATGGGGAGGGGCTGAGGTTTTGGGGGGGGGGGGGCTGGTCGGTCGTGGGGGGGGGGGGTTAGTGATCGGGTGAAAAAATAAAATTTTAAAACTAAATAGTTTTTTAAAATAGATATTTTTCAAAAAAAAAATGTAATTTGAAATTGGAGGAGAGTTTTGGAAAATGTTTTCCTTAATTTTTTAAGGGAAGTCATTTTCCTTAATTTTGAGGAAAATGAGTTGATTTGGAAAACATTTTCCAAAACTTTTGTCCCAACCAAACATGAGAAAATTGGAAAACATTTTCCAGAAAATGTTTTCCTTCATACCAAACACACTCAGAGTTTCCATTCTTTTCTACTCCTATGTCATGTTGTAGAATAAATGTTATGAGTATCCTTCTTAATGTGTTTCCTTGTGTTTCTAAGAGATGAATAGTAGAAGGATGGCCGCTAGAAGGTTGGAAGAGGAAAGGGTGAATGAGGAAGTTCCTCCTCAAGTTGAGCAAGTTGAGAAAGTTCCTCAAGATGGGCAAGGAGTCCAAGGTGATCATGTTGATCAAGTGCCTCTCCAAGGTTATCAAGTCCCTAATGTGGAAGGAGGTAATGAGGTTCCGGTTTTCCCCCCGGAATTGTGTAATAGAGATTTTACAGAGGCTTTGCTTGCTTTATCCTGACCCGTGACTCCTAAAGCGAATTTGAGTATGGTGCCTAGAGTGAATGTTCTGGAGGGCACTATGACCTCTAGGTTGAGAGACTTTATGAGGATGAATCCTCCTATCTTTCTTGGCTCTAAGGTGGGAGAGGATTCCCCAAGAGTTCCTTGATGGTGTATACAAGGTATTGAGTTTTATGGGGGTTACTTCTAGGGAGAAAGCGAAGTTAGTTTTGTATCAATTGAGGGATGTTTCTTAATTTTGGTACAATCAATGGAAGGATAATAGGCCAGTTGAGGAGGGTCCTATTGAGTGGGAAGAATTTAAGGAAGATATTCTAGGAAAATACATTCCGCGTGAGAGGAGGGAGGTAAAGGTAGAGGAGTTTACCAATATCAAGCAAGGCAATATGAGTGTTGAGGAGTAATCTTTGAAGATCTAAATGTCGTCTAGATATGCATCGTCCTTAGTGTCAAATCCTAGGGATTAGATGAGTCAGTTTGTGACCGGGGTCGTCGACTTAGTGAAGGAACAATGTCGTACGGCCATGCGACATGATGATATGACCTTAGCTAGACTCATGGTGAATGCTCAATCTATTAAAGAGTCTAAACTTGCAAGGATTGCTAGAAACTTGAAGAGAAGTTGTTCAACTGATCAAGGGAAACCTAGTTTCAAAAAGAGGGCTCAAACTCAAGATAGATCTAGCGCTTCTAAGGTGAAATTTGAGAAAAGAGGTGGTTCTCAAAATGGCAATGTGTCACTTGTGGAAAAAGGCATTATGGTGAGTATATAAGGGGTATCGGGAGTTGTTTTGGATGTGGAAAATATGGACATAAAGTAAGGGATTTCCCTACTAGAGATGGTAAGAAAGTTGCTCCTAATGTTCCAAAAGATTATGATCCAACAAAGAGGTGTTTCTATGCACTCCAGACTAGAGGAGAAAAGCCGAATGAGGATGATGATGATGGTAAGTCCATGTATTTCTCTTTGTACTGATATGAGTTCCTTCTAAGTGGGGGAGTATTGTTAGTAGATGGTCTAGAAGAATTCTAGAAGTTTGTTGCATGTGCATCGTGTTTAGAAGTTTTGTTGAAATTGAATTTCGTTGACTTCTCGCATTGTATATTTTATGAAGCCATGATCATGTTGTAAAAGGTGTTTATATGATTTTACCTTGCAAATTAGCTTCTTTATATCATGAATTGCCTAAAAGTTCTATTTTTTTTAAAAAAAATCATAATTCACTGTAGCTTGCCTCCTTACTGTTAAAGTTTTTCAAAATTTGGCTAATTCATTCTTTGGTCGAAAATTGTTGTAATGTGTGGTTAGTAATGAGCTACATGAGTTTGATAATGAATATTAAATGAGTTTTTGCTATTAGGAATGAAGGATGTGAGTTTTATACCATGATGAGTTATAGAATTTTCTTCTAGTTTCTTGTTGTGTTGTGATACTCTTGACTATGTGAAATTGATGTTTTCTTCTAGATTTTTGTATTGTATAAGGTATTATGCTATATGGTTATGAGCTTCTAATGGAATCTCTATTCTTGGAAGTGTTCGGAGAGTGGCAAGTGTCATTCGAGGACAAATGTTGTCCAAGTGGGGGAGATATAAGATCCCGAAAATGAATTAGATGAAGCTAGAGACTAACATGGTTTTCATGGTGGTATAATGTCCTAAATTTGTCTATAATGTGTTATAGAGGCAGTGTCTAAGAGTTTAGGTGCATTGGAAGTAAAACGTCAAGGGACGACCAAGACGTTCGACGACTAAGTCACCTAAGTGCCTCATATGTGGTTATATGTGTTTATGTATCATTCATGAGGTTATTAGGTACTCAAATGATTTATTATTGTGTATGTAGGAAGTGTTTCAAGTTTCGTAAAATTTGGAGGTCAAACGTCCAAGAACGTCTATGACGTTCGAAAGATGTGCCTTGAAATGACCTTGTGTGTCTAAGCATGTTTCGCATAGTTTTACATGTTCGTTTTAGATGAAATTCATGTGAGAAGTCCTTAACTCGTATACAATAATGTTTGGATTGGAAACGTACGAGAAAATATCCCCAAGGACCATCCAAGGGTCCTTGTGGAAGGACCCATGTTGGTGGCCAAAACTGCCCAAGGCAGTCCCACCTACGGATGGCAAACGACGTCCAGTGGCCTGTTCGACGCCCCGTTGGTGGAGGGTATCGATGGTTACTTAGCCTAGGAAGCTAAGGTTTCATATTCAAGGTTCTGACCCAATCGACGGAGGACAGGATGGTCCATTTGTGGACTGACGCCCCGTTGATGGGCAGTCATTTGTGAGGGTGTCTTCCTGTGCAGCTTCACTGTAATGTTAGGGGTGAAAATATAAATTCACCCCACGTACAAATTAGAAGTTTGGCGGTTCCTAAAGGGTCTTTTAAATATTTTTATAAGTCTTTAAAACTTAGAAGAATTCATTCTGCAAAATCAAAACCTAAATTCCCTTAGAAATTCCCTAGAACTCCATTGAAGCCAAAACTCAAGGAAGAGCTTGGATTGGAGAATTGAGTGGTGATTCTTCATCAAATTGGAAGATTAACATCATTGAGGTATGTGTTTAGATTCTTGAAACTCTATTCATCAAGGAGCCCGAATTCAAAGAAGATTTGTAATGTTTTCAAAGATGAACTTGTCCAATTTCATTATATATCCATGGGTTCTTGCATTAAAGGTTTTTAATCATAGTATATTGATTTAATTGTTTTTATTTAGATTATTTTAACTCAAATAACCTATGAACACATGTAATTGATGAACCCACTTTTTGACTACTTTATGGGTTAAGTGATATTGTCTTAATTCTTATGAATTATAGTGTAGTTTTCTATAGGCTATTGAAGTATGTAAGAATTGTATTCAATTGATGTCTAATTGGTCTTAGATTGATAAATCTATAATTAATTGATCTAGTTTCATTGAGTATTATGATTTATGCATTGAATTGATGTTCATGGCCATGGGTAAGGGCCTTATGGTATTGAATTGGATGATTTAGACATGGATTGAAGTGGAGAAAATGGATTTGTGGTACGCTGCCCTAATTCTCTTTATTTTAAGTATTATAGATTTTTAATTGTGTTGTGATTGGTATGGTCCACTTATGGTGGCGGTGGTATGTAATTGATGTGGCCTTGTCGACTTTACTTTATGTATTGTGACGATGATGGACTAGTCGGCAACTACTTGAAGTATTATGATGATTTGTGTAGTTGATTATGTGAATTATGATCATATCTACCTATATGTGATGTAATGTGAAAGTATGTGTTTCTTCTATTTATGCTATTTAGGTGATCATGTTAGACTATGACTATGTGTTCATGTGCGTAGTCTTAGGGTTGAAACATGGTTATTCCTACTTGACTATATGAGTCTATGCTGGTTATATTTATGATGATATAGTAGTGTATAGGATGACTTAAAGATGATAATGGTTGTTCATATGTGCTTTTAGAATGACATGTAATATGTGTTAAAGTGAAATATGTTGTGTCTTCTTTAGGTAGACTTAAGTCCCTTTTCTTGATGCATGATTGATATGTGAATATGTGATGCCTTTTTTTAGGATGCTAAAACCTCTTAGTCTTGAATGTATGAATGATAGGTGAGACCTTGAATGATGATAAGAGGGTCCTTTATCTGAAACGTTGACCCTAGTGGTAAGGTTATGAAACTTGAAGTCGAAAGCCGTAATGGTATCCTTCTTGTAATGAGTGATGGACTTAAGGTTGGTTGGCTGGAACAGAATCATATCAATCCTTAGGAAAGTCATTATGAGCTTCTTGTCTCCATTGTAAGATAGCCCTAGGGGACCTCTTTTGTAGGGTAAATGTAATTGGGTTATGAACTTGATATGGAACCCCTCTTTATGAACTTTTAGTGTGAATTAATCTATGAGAACAAAGGGTAGCACCTAGTGAGTATGGTAAGGCATGTAGTTCTAGTTAAAGGATGTGTCTAGAATACAAAGTAAGTCATTTGTATTCCTTAACCATGTGCCTACATGGGATGTGTCCAAGTTCTACCACTGGCAAGTAGAACACCCTCATCCGAGAAGGATAGAATTCCGAAATTGTCACGACTGGAATCTAGACCCTAGACGAGACCGGCGTCGTTGACCTCTTAGAGGTTGCAGACAAGCCTACTTACGTCATTTTTACATTACATAGGTTAATTTTAGCGGAAAATTTGAAACTTTTTGTTTCCTAACATACTTATACAAACATTCTCATAAATACGTAATTGTTCACCATCAACCATCTAATATTAAGAGATAAGCAACTGAAAGAAATAGTTCAATTCTTATAAAGCGTATAATTGCCAAAATGGCACCAATACATAGTCTGAATAAAAACAAGAAAGAAACGCTAGTGGAACATGCTCCACTAGCTCAACTCTAAAACTAAGCTAGAATATAAAACAGTAGCATCCTCGAAGACATGAGGACCTACCAAAACCGGATGAATGCTGGACGTTCGGATAACTGCAACGATGATCCTGTAGCTCTATCGTCCACCTGTGCCTGCACCTAAAATAGTAGAGTTTGTATAGGGTTAGTACACACTTGTACTAAGTATGGGTATATGCAAGCACACACCAAGGACATGCATGAGAAAGAATAGCTCTTTCCTAACAACATGATTTTTGGAAAGTCAAGTCAGTGGACTTGCCAAATTGAGATTAGGAAAGTTTCCAAATTTGGATTAGGAAAGTAAATGAGCTTTCCAAATTTGGATTAGGAAAGTGATGCCATGAGAATAACATACATCATCCTACTTTTCACATTTGCACACAGCACATAACATTTACACATAGCACATATCATATAGCATACAATACATTTTGCATGTAGCACATAACTTCTTTCATATCATTCATTCATATGCCACGAGACCTTGGAATCATGGACTTGACATTAAGACCTCCCAGAAATGAGGGCTCAACAGATGGGACCTCAACTAGGGAGTCTTCATTAGCAAACACAGAGTCTGCTTCGTTCATTCATACGTACTTCATTTCATTTCATTCATAGGCCAGTGTAACCACCAGCTATACCTAGGATGTAGTTTAATACTTTCATTAGGTTCGTTGTGCAATGACCAAGAATGACCTAATGTCATTACTTGAATCTAACTCACCTTTGATTATCCTATCCTAACACCTTTGGTATCATTCATTTCATTATGTGCATTATTTGAGGCTGACCTCATTCATTCATTGGGAACTTTAGCTTTAATCGACATAGATCATGTGAGCATCATGAAATCCAGTGTCTCCCCCACACCGAAAATAGGTGGAATCACCTACCAAGGTGACCCAAAAACATGCTAGCGTACATGGGAATTTAACCCCGCCAAATCCCTATATTGGCAGTATAGGTTCGAAGACTAGGAGATATAAGGAGACCCATACCCGGCATGCCGGACAGTCTCATCTCATGAGAGTTACGTGAACCTCCGTCCTTCCCGAAAGAAGGCATCACCGCTCATAGCTAGCCTATCGGTGCTCAGTATAAAGTCCCATTTCATTTATCTCATACGTCATGGAAGCTGGCTTATAGTATGAGGACATCATAGCTCATTATATGATTTATCATCTCATCATTAGTATTAAGTGTGTTAAGCTCAATACCTTCATTAGAGTGTTCATAGAGACTGGTCTCTTCATTATCTTACACTCTCATAGGTGAGTACGTATTGGTAACATTTACTTAGGCTCATTTGAGATTGCTCTCATCATTTACATTAGCCTCATATCATGTTGTCACCACATTCATTATCATTAGCACCTTTGCTTTTCATAGTTACTCACCTCTTATTACGTGAATGTTCATGTCATCATATGCCAATGCACTTGGCCATTTAGTGTGTTTCACACCCTTACTTAACCCTTCTAGGGTTTCATCATTTCATTGTTCATTTCATCATTTCATTGTTCATCTCATCATATGCCAATGCACTTGGCCATTTAGTGTATCTTACACTCATACTTAACCCTTCTAGGGTTCATCATTTCATTACATACCTCTTAGGTTCACTTAGTTTTGAACGTATGTTAGACTTATGTGTCTATACATACAAGCCATGAGGCTTCATTCATATTTCATCTAAGTGATTCATATCTTTCTAAGATTATGTGATACAAGACTTATGCATCTTGTATGTATGCCAAGATCTTGATTTCGATCTAAGTATGTGGCATTATTCTTGGATATTTTGTTCACATATGACTTATGTATCAATACGGAAGTTTGGGCAAGGAAACCCAAGTTTGAATCACTTGGATATTATTTACATTTTTCGTTGATTTTATTTTTAATATTGATAACATTAGAACTCTAGATTAAATCCCAACATTAAAATCGTATCATTAATTTTCTACCTAGTTTTCCTCATAAATTGGTCGAAGGGTTGTAGATTCAAACCCCCACAACCCCTTTTTATTTTTCATTAACATCACATTGCCCCTTCTCGCCCAAACCAAGAGGTTGTGGGATCAAACCCCTCACAACCTCTTTTATTTTATGCTTAAATTCGCTGGGAAATTGGGAGGTTGTGGGTTCGAACCCCCACAGCCTCCTTATTATTTCTTTTAATTTCGCTAGAGGCTGTGAGGTGGTGGGTTCGAACCCCCACAGCCTCCTTTCCTTTATTTTTATTTTAAGTCTATTAAGTTAGGCGTTTTGGCAGTGAGGTTGTGGGATCGAGCCCCCACAGCCTCACTTTGTTTTTCTTATTTAATTTCACCATTCTCCTTTCCAACATTGAGGTCGTGGGTTCGATTCCCACGCCTCACATTTTCTTTTCTTTATTTTTCTCTTCTTTCACTCGCTGCCTGGAGGTCGTGGGTTCGATTCCCACGCCTCCCATTTATTTTTTGAATTTATTTCCCTCTCCTTTCCTGACCAGCAGCCCAATTTCGATCCCCCTTAACCCCACCTCTTTAATTTCATTTTTTTGTAGCTTAGAAAGGTGAGGTCTCGGGTTCAAACCTAGCTGACCTCACTTATTTTCTTGCATTTTTACATAGCACGTATTGCACCCTTTTTGACCGAAACCTCATCACCAAATGCTGGAATTTAGTTAAATTTTCCAGCCTTTACTTAACAACATTCATACATTCGTTTTTGAGGTACTTTCACGATTCGTTTAACACGTTCTTAGGTGTTGATTCATTGTTGTTTTAGCTTAGATTTTTCCACTTAAAATCAGTCACATACACCTCATATGAACATCATGAATTACACATTTAATGCACGTTAATTTCAGCCATCAAACCAACCACTTTAAGACTTCAAAATGGATAGCAACAACAACAAACATTTACATATTGCACCACATCATTTTCGATTGACATCATTGACTATGCTTGCTATTTTTAAACACAAAATCACAAGGAACATCATATTTATTACTTAACTACCAGCAATCATACCAACAACATGATTTCTAACCTAATTTGGATTGAAACCGGAAGGAGACTAGGGACAACGAGTTCTACATTCAAGGGGACAGCCCTAGTTTCATATGTCGACTTTTGTAGAAAGAAACTCCTCTTGGAGAAAGGATTCCAAGAGAGAAAACCCATACCTGTTCTTGGTGTTGTTCAACACTCAAAGTTGCTTCCCAGAATCACCACCAACCCAACGTCCAACACATAAATTCCCACCTTACCCGTCGAGAATGTCACGTTTTGCTTTACTTTTATGGATTGTTTTTGTCGTTTGAATTCTTATAAGTTCTTCAAGTGTGAAGAACTTTTGTTGTTATTTCTGATTTTTTTTTCGTTGTTGCTGCTTTGTTAACAGAGAAACGTGAAAAAAAACAAATGGGAGAGGTGGATGAAACGTGAAAGAGAGAGAGAGATTCCTTAGGATTAGGACTCTAGTTGAGACTTAGTCAAAATAAGACATCTTAATTAATAAATAATTAATAATAAAAATCTGATTTTCCTTTTTCTTAAATCAGCCAATAATTATTAATTAATTAAATTAATTTATCAATTTAAGTAAAAACAAGTTAAATCATTGCTTCCACCTAGGTTCGAACCCGGGTGGAGCAAGACTTCACTTCAAGAGCTCAATTTCGGCTCTCTCTCCCCAAATTGCCCTTCCATCTTATTAAATAATTAATTATTTATATATTTAGGGTAATTACGATATTACCATTAGCCTGGTAAAAGACCATTTTACCCCTAGACCCTCAAAACTTAAAATTTCTTCTTTTTAAGTCCGGTAAAGACTCCTTCGATTAAATCTTCATTTTTGAGAGCCTTACTTGGTTGGTTCCAACCTTTCCAAGATCAACTAACTCCCCAAGTTAGTTGGCTTGGTCGTAGTAAGGGTTCTGAGGTCTGGTTCTACGCGTATCAGTCTGTGTGAACCTTGGTCTAATCGCAAGCATTCTTGACAACCTAAGTCTTGATCCTATTCATTTTTAGGGTTGTTACATTATCCCCCCCCCTTAGGAACATTCGTCCCCGAATGACACTACTCTTTACTAACAATAAGTATGTCATCTATAGAACTACGCATACATAGGTACTTCAATACTTCCACTGGTGAATATCTGATTCACATATTAACATGATGGTACACATCCTTGAAACCTACTAGTAGCTTTACATTAATAGACTAAAGAATTCTTTCCTGAACTAGTCTCATTAAAGCATATAACATAAGTCACCATATAGTCATACAAATCAGCAACCAACATGATGACTCAAACATATTAACTTCATACTAGTGCATAACTACCATACACAGTCAAATATATGAAAGACTAATTAAGGCTACGCACCTGAGGCTTCATCAGAAGTGCCTTCCCCTGCACTCCTAGACTTGAGTGCGAAGAATCGTTGCCTACTTGGAGCCTCTTCATTTGGACCATTAGGCTGAACTCTCTCCTTCCCTTGTTCTTGACTTCTCCTATTCGGACAATCCTGCACCATGTGACCTAGTTTTCCACAGGTGTAACAAGCATTAGAGCCCATCATACACTCTCCTCCATGCTGTCTGCCACACTTCCTGCAAGGTTGCCTTTCCTTAGGTGTATCTATTCCCTTGTTTCTCTTATCTCTGGACTCGGAATCCCTATCATAGCGACCATTGGGTGAACTTGACTCCCCTTTGTGGGATAGTGCCTTCTTAAACCTTGGCTGCTCACGGACGCAAAAGTTGTTTCTCTGGCCTCCATGGCTGGGACCTGCCTGATCTTGAGGCTTAGGTCTCCTAGCATCACGAATACCTCTCTTTCAGCGGTTGTCCTCTACCTGCTGGACATGCACCATCAACCTGGAAAGATCCATGTTATCATGGAGCATCGCAGATCGACACTCCTCCTTGAGGTCTCCATTGATTCCTGTAGGGAATCTGCTCATCTCATCCCTGCTGTTAGAAACCAGGGAAGTAGCATACCTAGATGATTTCAACAAAACTCAGTATTCTCCTCATTCATTCTATTAAATACTAGAGAAAGTAACATACCTTGATAGCTTAACAAACTTCAGGGAATACTCTCTAACTGTCATAGAGCCTTGTTTAAGGTTGATGAACTTCTCAACCTTGGCTTCCCTCATCTCTCTGGGGAAGAATCTCTCTAGAAATGCTGTCTTGAACAGCTCCTATGTGACTGGTACTCCACCCAAAACTCGGCTATCTTGCCACATCTTGCACCAAGTCTGTGCAACATCCTTGAGCTGATAGGAAGCCAGCTCACCCTTCTCAATATCTGTGGCCCCCATAGCCACTAGAATCTTATGCACCTCATCCACAAAATCCTTGGGGTCCTCTGAAGTCTTAGACCCTGTGAAAATAGAAGGATTCATCCTCGTGAAGTCTCTCAGCCTGTCAGCCATGCTACGAACCGGTGGGTTCTCCCTCTGAAAATCCTGCCGGTTGGCCTGGGCAGTCATAGCCTGGGCCTGCATAGTAATGGCCTATGCCATCTGGGCCAGAGATTCCCTCACCTCAGCATCAGTCAACCCAGCTGGGTTAACTGGCATGGCCACTCCTTCAGATGGAGCCTGGGGTGGATCCCGATTACCCCCGGCAGCTGCTCCTCCTCTCCTCTGACCATTACCTCTCCTAGTGTTCATTCTCTGGAAAAACAACAAGGATTGATGTTAGACACGCTCATAACACCAAGAACTCAGACATTAGGAAAAGCACAATAAGATCAAAAGAAAGGAAATTTTCCTACGCATCATGCAGTCTCTAATCCAGGATAGTGGTGCACTTCACTACCATGACTTAGAAACTACTCAATGTGGTTGATGTGAACTTATTATTTTCGTAATTTAACCTAGTGCTCTGATACCAACTTTGTCACGACTTGAATCTAGACCCTAGACGAGACCGGTGTCGTTGACCACTCAGAGGTCGCAGACAAGCCTACTTACGTCATTCTTACATTACATCGGTTAATTTTAGCGGAAAATTTGAAACTTTTTGTTTCCTAACATACTTATACAAACATTCTCATAAATTCGTAATTGTTCACCATCACCCATCTAACATTAAGAGATAAGCAACTGAAAGAAATAGTTCAATTCTTATAAAGTGTATAATTGCCAAAATGGCACCAATACATAGTCTGAATAAAAACAGGAAAGAAACGCTAGTGGAACATGCTCCACTAGCTCAACTCTAAAACTAAGCTAGAATATAAAACAGTAGCATCCTCGAAGACATGAGGACCTACTAAAACAGGATGAATGCTGGATGTCCGGATAACTGCAACGATGATCCTGTAGCTCTATCGTCCACCTGTGCCTGCACCTAAAATAGTAGAGTTTGTGTAGGGTTAGTACACACTTGTACTAAGTATGGGTATATGCAAGCACACACCAAGGACATGCATGAGAAAGAATAGCTCTTTCCTAACAACATGATTTTTGGAAAGTCAAGTCAGTGGACTTGCCAAATTGAGATTAGGAAAGTTTCCAAATTTGGATTAGGAAAGTAAATGAGCTTTCCAAATTTGGATTAGGAAAGTGATGCCATGAGAATAACATACATCATCCTACTTTTCACATTTGCACACAGCACATAACATTTACACATAGCACATATCATATAGCATACAGTACATTTTGCATGTAGCACATAACTTCTTTCATATCATTCATTCATATGCCATGAGACCTTGGAATCATGGACTTGACATTAAGACCTCCCAGAATGAGGAATCAACAGATGAGACCTCAACTAGGGAGTCTTCATTAGCAAACACAGAGTCTGCTTCGTTCATTCATACGTACTTTATTTCATTTCATTCATAGGCCAGTGTAACCACCAGCTATACCTAGGATGTAGTTTAAGACTTTCATTAGGTTCATTGTGCAATGACCAAGAATGACTTAATGTCATTACTTGAATCTAACTCACCTTTGATTATCCTATCCTAACACCTTTGGTATCATTCATTTCATTATGTGCATCATTTGAGGCTGGCCTCATTCATTCATTGGGAACTTTAACTTTAACCGACATAGATCATGTGAGCATCATGAAATCCAGTGTCTCCCCCACACCGAAAAGAGGTGGAATCACCTGCCAAGGTGACCCAAAAACATGCTAGCGTACATGGGAATTTAACCCCGCCAGATCCCTATATTGGCAGTATAGGTTCGAAGACTAGGAGATATAAGGAGACCCATACCCGGCATGCCGAACAGTCTCATCTAATGAGAGTTACGTGAACCTCCGTCCTTCCCGAAAGAAGGCATCACCGCTCATAGCTAGCCTATCGGTGCTCAGTATAAAGTTCCATTTCATTCATCTCATACGTCATGGAAGCTGGCTTCTAGTATGAGGACATCATAGCTCATTAGATGATTTCTCATCTCATCATTAGTATTAAGTGTGTTAAGCTCAATACCTTCATTAGAGTGTTCATAGAGACTGGTCTCTTCATTATCTTACACTCTCATAGGTGAGTACGTATTGGTAACATTTACTTAGGCTCATTTGAGATTGCTCTCATCATTTACATAAGCCTCATATCATGTTGTCACCACATTCATTATCATTAGCACCTTTACTTTTCATAGTTACTCACCTCTTATTACATGAATGTTCATGTCATCATATGCCAATGCACTTGGCCATTTAGTGTGTCTCACACCCTTACTTAACCCTTCTAGGGTTTCGTCATTTCATTGTTCATTTCATCATTTCATTGTTCATCTCATCATATGCCAATGCACTTGGCCATTTAGTGTATCTTACACTCATACTTAAACCTTCTAGGGTTCATCATTTCATTACATACCTCTTAGGTTGACTTAGTTTTGAACGTATGTTAGACTTATGTGTCTATAAATACAAGCCATGAGGCTTCATTCATATTTCGTCTAAGTGATTCATATCTTTCTAAGATTATGTGATACAAGACTTATGCATCTTGTATGTATGCCAAGATCTTGATTTCGATCTAAGTATGTGGCATTATTCTTGGATATTTTGTTCACATATGACTTATGTATCAATACGGAAGTTTGGGCAAGGAAACCCAAGTTTGAATCACTTGGAAATTATTTACATTTTTCGTTGATTTTATTTTTAATATTGATAACATTAGAACTCTAGATTAAATCCCAACATTAACATCGTATCATTAATTTTCTACCTAGTTTACCTCTTAAATTGGTCGAAGGGTTGTGGATTCGAACCCCCACAACCCCTTTTTATTTTTCATTAACATCACATTGCCCCTTCTTGCCCAAACCAAGAGGTTGTGGGATCAAACCCCTCACAACCTCTTTTATTTTATGCTTAATTTCGCTGGGAAATTGGGAGGTTTTGGGTTCGACCCCCCACAACCTCCTAATTATTTCTTTTAATTTTGCTAGAGGCTGTGAGGTGGTGGGTTCGAACCCCCACAACCTCGTTTCCTTTATTTTTATTTTAAGTCTATTAAGTTAGGCGTTTTGGCAGTGAGGTTGTGGGATCGAGCCCCCACAGCCTCACTTTGTTTTTCTTATTTAATTTCACCATTCTCCTTTCCAACATTGAAGTCGTGGGTTCGATTCCCACGCCTCACCTTTTCTTTTCTTTATTTTTCTCTTCTTTAACTCGTTGCCTGGAGGTCGTGGCTTCGATTCCCACGCCTCCCATTTATTTGTTTAATTTGTTTCCCTCTCCTTTCCTAACTAGCAGCCCAATTTTGATCCCCCTTAACCCCACTTCTTTAATTTCATTTTTTTGTAGCTTAGCAAGGTGAGGTCTCGGGTTCAAACCCAGCTGACCTCACTTATTTTTCTTGCATTTTTACATAGCACATAGTGCACCCTTTTTGACCGAAACCTCATCACAAATGCTGGAATTTAGTTAAATTTTCCAGCCTTTACTTAACAACATTCATACATTCGTTTTTGAGGTACTTTCACGATTCGTTTAACACGTTCTTAGGTGTTGATTCATTGTTGTTTTAGCTTAGATTTTTCCACTTAAAATCAGTCACATACACCTCATATGAACATCATGAATTACACATTTAATGCACGTTAATTTCAGCCATCAAACCAACCACTTTAAGACTTCAAAACGGATAGCAACAACAACAAACATTTACATATTGCACCACATCATTTTCGATTGACATCATTGACTATGCTTGCTATTTTTAAACACAAAATCACAAGGAACATCATATTTATTACTTAACTACCAGCAATCATACCAACAACATGATTTCTAACCTAATTTGGATTGAAACCGGAAGGAGACTAGGGACAACGAGTTCAACATTCAAGGGGACAGCCCTAGTTTCATATGTCGACTTTTGTAGAAAGAAATTCCTCTAGGGGAAAGGATTCCAAGAGAGAAAACCCATACCTGTTCTTGGTGTTGTTCAACACTCAAAGTTGCTGCCCAGAATCACCACCAACCCAACGTCCAACACATAAATTCCCACCTTACCAGTCGAGAATGTCACGTTTTGCTTTACTTTTATGGATTGTTTTTGTCGTTTGAATTCTTATAAGTTCTTCAACTGTGAAGAACTTTTGTTGTTATTTCTGATTTTTTTCGTTGTTGCTCTTTGTTAACAGAGAAACGTGAAAAAAAATAAATGGGAGAGGTGGATGAAACGTGAAAGAGAGAGAGAGGTTCCTTAGGAGTAGGACTCTAGTTGAGACTTAGTCAAAATAAGACATCTTAATTAATAAATAATTAATAATAAAAATCTGATTTTCCTTTTTCTTAAACCAGCCAATAATTATTAATTAATTAAATTAATTTATCAATTTAAATAAATACATGTTAAATCATTGCTTCCACCTAGGTTCGAACCCGGGTGGAGCAAGACTTCACTTCAAGAGCTCAATTTCAGCTCTCTCTCCCCAAATTGCCCCTTTAAATAATTAATTATTTATATATTTAGGTTAATTACAATATTACCCTTAGCCTGGTAAAAGACCATTTTACCCCTAGACCCTCAAAACTTAAAATTTCTTCTTTTTAAGTCCGGTAAAGACTCCTTCGATTAAATCTTCATTTTTGATAGCCTTACTTGGTTGGTTCCAACCTTTCCAAGGTCAACTAACTCCCCAAGTTAGTTGGCTTGGTCGTAGTAAGGGTTCTGAGGTCTGGTTCTACGCGTATCAGTTTGTGTGAACCTTGGTCTAATCGCAAGCATTCTTGACAACCTAAGTCTTGATCCTATTCATTTTTAGGGTTGTTACAGAAATCCATGTTTAATTACCATGGTATATGTCGGTTATCGTCTATTCTCATCATGTGGGATACCTATTAGCATTAGAGAAGTTCTATGAATTTTAGGTGGTGGTATGGGACGCTATCTAGACATTGCACAACAGGCTTTGAAGATTTTAGTGAGAGTCCCTAGGTATTCTCCAAGACAATTACTTGAATGTCTTTTATGTGATGAATGTTTCTTAATGAACTTATGAAATAATGGCTTATGTTAGAAAGCATGTAAATGAATGAGTACCTAATCTAGAGTGACTTAAGGATTCCTTATTTAAAGTGTGAATGGGGCAAAAGGGATGATCTCTTCATGTCTTATCTAGGGAAGTCTTGAGAATGACTCTAGTTAGGGAAGTTGGTTGTTATGTTTGACATGATCTAAACTTAGGAAGTCTTAAGGATTATTTAGGTAACCTTGAAGAGGGTGTATGGGCGTTCTTTTGTACGAGTACTTAAGTAAGTCTTTTGATAGACTTTGTAAGGAGAATCACATATTATGCATGTTATGTGTTTTAGTGTCTTGTAAATGTATGTTTCTCGTTATAAGTAGTCTTGAGGATCATTTAGGCATGCTTAGAGAGGGTGTATGGGCGGTCTCTCTTTGTGTTACTTAAGTGAGTCTTACGAAATCTTTTAGACGGGAAAATTACATGATCGAATGTGTCAAAAAAGCCGTTAAGAAACTTTACTGTAGCAGTGAAGGAGTTCACTGTACAGAGAAGTAGTTCACTGTAAAGTAGCTGTAAAATGTTCTAAATTGACTAAGGGATTTCATATGTGTTTCGAAGTTTATAAATGTTGTTCTTGTGATTATATTATGATGTTTAAATGAAAAAGATGCATATTTCAAATAAATGTTTGTTTTCATGATTTTTATGCATTATGTCATACTTAGTACATGTGGTTGTACTAATTCCATGCCTTTATTTGTCGCTATAGTGGTTGGTAGGTGAGAAGCATTTGGGAAGCAAGACTTGGATCGTAGCATCGTTCTAGTTGTAAGACCCCAAAAATGAGATAAGGTGTCTAGAGCCTAACTTGTTCGTCTTAATGTTATAAGGTCCTAAAATTCCTTATTATGTGATATAGAGGCAGTGTGAAAAGTTTGAAGTGATTTGGAAGTCGAACGTCAAGGGACGTTCAAGACGTTCGACAAATAGTCGCTTATGTGCCTCATGTGTGTATGCATGCCTAAATAGTATGAACTAAGTCTAATAAGTCTTTAAATGGTTTTTAAATTATGTTTAATGTTGTTATATGAAGTTTCGTAAAGTTCGGAAGTCAAACGCCCAAGAACGTCCGAGGCGTTCGAAAGATAGCCCCTAAGACGTTCATCGTATGTCATGTTGGGGTTAAGGCTGTTTGGATGTCTTGTCGGTGTTTGTTTTGTATGAAATTTATGTGGAAGGTCTATAACATGTTAAGGTTTGTAATCACGTTGGAAACGTCCGGGTACGACTTCAAAATGGCCCCACAAGAGGCCCCAAAAGAAGGACCCAAAGCTGCGTAAGACACTGCCTGGACAGTGTCCCTTGACGGACCCAACGACGGATTGTTGGTCCACCATTGGCACGTAGAGCAGGTCTCGTCGATGGGGGCTTGACTTGGGCAGGTCTTAAGCCAATTGTTGGCTAAGTGTCAGGCGACGGAGGCCAGCCACGTCCCGTCAAGGCCATGACGCCCCGTCAAGGCCATCGTCGAGAGTGGCCTGTATTTGGCAGCTGCGTGCTGTAACTTAAAGGGGTGAATGGTAAATTCACCCCACGTCCTAAACTGATTATTATGGGTTTATTTAAGTAATTTTGGGTGTATATAAGCCATCCAAAACGTGATCAACCCATCATAAATCCTCTCACATGTTTTTAAGCCTTTCCCTCAAAAAATGTTCTCTCTAGAAACCACCATTGTTGGTGAAGCTCAAGAACAGATTCAAGATGGGTTTTCCATGGATGAATCATCAAGTTTAGAGGTTTTCAACTAATTTAAGGTATGGTGATCCTTCATCTCTAAGTAACCTTCCACTTGGAGAGTTCTTCTCAATGTTTTTCAAAGAAATCTTATGATCAAGTTTCCAATCTTTCAATCTAGCCATGGGTTCGTTCTCAAAATATTTTTAATGATTTAATCATGACGAATTGAATTTAATACAATGGTTTTAATGTTATTTGACTCCAATTTCATGATGAACCCATGTTCCTTCCAAAATTGGTTTAGCTCTTGCATGGGCTTTGTGATTATGGCTTGTTCTTGATTAATTGGTGATTCTCTTACGGTGAATTGCTTGTGGTTATTGTTATTTACATTAATTGATGGTTAATTGATGATGATCAGTCCATGATGATAAATATATGAAGATTTGAATATGAATAGCCTATGTTTCTACATGTTGTCTTGAAGTCGATTGTGAGATCGGTTGTGTAGACTCTTGATTATGCATGAACTGCTGTAGCTACTGTTTTAGGGTGATATAATGGATGAATTTTGTAGTTATAAATCCTTAATGATCAAATTAAGAAGGGCTTGTATGAATGTATATAGATTCCTTTAGGCTATGAAGTCAAAAAACTAAGTGTGTGATAGATCTTGAATTGTGATTAGATGAAGCATGATTTTAGTCTTGATTTCCTATCTAATTAGCTACTTCCTAATGAGTGTATTGTTGATGAAATATGAATGATGATCAAACGCTTAGATAGTTCATAGTATTGGTAAAGTTTTCTACACTCTAGCAAATCGATAAGCCTAAATGCCTTTGTTGTAACCTTAATCTTGAAGGTATGTAATCATGATTTCAATATAGTTAAATGTAGGTTTAGATACTGACTTAGGCTTATATATGTATGAACTATGATCTAAAATCAATGTAAGGAAAGTTAGCTAATGATCTATGTTATTCTACTTTCCTAGTATGTTGATATGTTGTATTATGTTATGGTATAATCTTGTAGCGACTTCTACATGGTTTCTTATATGTTTAAAGTACATTTAGATACTGCCATATATGTTTTTTATTGATGAATAAGGTGTATTAATCAATGATGATCAAAGGGTGAGAAGTTGGTAAGAATACTTAATTCCTCTACTCTTCTACTTCTCTATTCTTCTATAATAATGTTGATGAAGCCTTGTATGGCATTGTGTGGTATGGTTCACTTATGGTGGCGGTGTTTACTTTATTTTCATTATATTTGTGTTGACCATGGCCTTGAAGGAAAAGTTAATGAACTTATGAACATGTGCTTAAGATGATACTATGGGAAGCTTATGCCTACTTTCCTATTCTAGTTGTGAATTAGGTTGTGTGGCTATTGTTTGAGCATGTGTATAACCATGTTAGGGTAAAGTATAGGTGCTGCCATTGATGTGTTAAATGGTTAATAATCCATTACTTATGTATCCCTTATATGAAAGTGTAAATAGCTAAAGTTAAGAGTCTTGATTATAATATATTTATTGTCTTGTCTCCTATGCTATTATGTGTTGTGTGCTAGGTGCTTGGAAGTGTAATGTGGTCTAACAGGGTGGCCGCCTCAAGAAGTTATTGATACCCATGATGTGATCATGTTGGTCAATGTACACACACTCTCACTTACATGCATGATACAAGTAGTATAAGTCATTGTGTCTAAATGAAAGGTAGTTCTCATATTCACTAGTGTCTACTACTATGCATATTAAGGTGATGTTTATGAAAGTATGATTTGTATTCCCTTACTAGGATGACTTGATAGGTGTACTAGTATGGGCAAGGGTATGAAACCTTGTCTATGCATTGCACATGTGTATCTTGATAGGATAGTTCCTAGGTTTGGTTTCTTATGTATATGAAGGATGATTATATGAACATGTTATGAATATGATGTATATGATATGATGAAGTATGAACGTGTATAGTGTCTTAGTAGGTTTATATGAAAGTATTGCTCATATAGTTATGCCTATAGACTTATGCATTGATATATGAACATGTGTGACATTATGTGTTATGTGAAAGGTTTGCTCACATCTATGTATACACTCACACACATGGATGATCTAGTTAGTGAGAGGGGCCTTGCTAGGGGTGCCCAAGAATACTCCAAAACTAGATAGGTTCTTGAATATGCTATAAGCATATGAATGATGAATATCCTAAGCCTATGTTTTTATAAATAAAGTTAATAAAGGCTTTTCAATAAAGGGAACCTAGCTTAGCACCGAGTGAACTTGACATTGAGAGGTGTTGACTTTCCTTGGAGGAAGATTCACCATTTGTCCCTTATAGAGTGTTGACTTCCCTTAGAGGAATACTCACCTATGGACCTACATTAGGTGCTGACTTTCCTTGAGGAAGATTCACTCATGTTTTCTCATGAGGTGAGGCCCCAATTACCAAATGGTATGTAGACGGAATACCTATCTCTTAGTTCCATAAACTATGCTTGCCACATAGGATCTAGCAAAGTGAATCACTTAGGATGCTAGGATATATGTTAATGTTCTACCTTGGCTAGGTAGGAACACCTTCCTTTGGTGTAAGATTCTACAACACCAAATTCCATGTTTAGCACCCATGGTCTTAGTGTCGGTTAAGGCTATAGTTTCCCTAAAGTTAAAATGGACAATGGAAGTAATTGAATAGGATTCTAACTAAGAGGACTTAAGGTAAGTTACTTAGGATAGGTGGAAGTAATGAACCCATCTAGACATTGCACAAGTGACTCCTTAGGAAGTCTTAGGAAGGTGCCCTAATGCATATGATTATGTATGTGTCCTTTATGTATGACATTGTAGTCTTGGTTTAACTATGTCTATATTGTACTATACTTCTATGATGGTATGTGTTATCTTATGTATATGATATTTATGGTGTTCCCTTGTGGTCTTAAGGTGATACATTGCACCAAGTATCCCTAAAGAATTACTTGGGAGGCTAATGAATTAAAAGGAAGAGTTCACTGTAAAGGTGATGGAGCTCAATGTAAAGTGACCTCAAATTGTACTTAAATTCTATAAGTGGTTTTCTATGATGTTTGTCCTTTGATTGTGTTTCTATGAAGTATGTGAATGATATAAATGCTATTGATAAAGGTTTTATGATGATTTACTCAAAATGGCATGAAGTAGGATTTCAAAGAAAATGTCCCTTTTAATGCATGTTTTGCATGGTTGCCATACTTAGTACATTCTTGTGCTAATCCCATTCTTCTCTACTTTTTACACAAAGTGTAGGTGATGGATGCTTAAAGGATGTCTTGAATGGTGAAGAGCTTGATAGATGATTCTCAAGCTCAATGAAAGGAATCCTTAAAGTTCAAGGATGTCCTACTTACGTCTTTAATGTAAAGTCTTTACAAATTGTATAGTTATGTAATGTGTCTTATGGGCCGTGTCCCTAATGTACTCTAAAGTTATTGAGTCTAACATGGCAGAGAGACTTAGAGTCTAAATATGTATTATGACTTATATTTTATATATATATGATGTCATGTTTCTAGCATATGATGTGCTATGAAAAGTTTTAAATTTTTCCGCTAAATTTTCTATGCCAATGCAATGAATGATATGAGAGGCTTGTCGTAGACCTTCGAGAGGTTGACGACGCCGGTTACAATCCAAGATTGTACCCTATCTTCTAGGGTATGGTTTCGGGATGTGACACCAGTGAAGTTGAAGTATGTCCTCATCTGACTCGAGGGCACATATGTCTTTTGTTCCTCTTAATGAAGTATTGTAATAGACTTAGTAGTACTATATTTCCATTGTGTATGGACCGTGTCCAATGTACTCTTGTGTCTATGATTTGATGAAATGAGACTTAGAATTTTCTATGAGTTTTATATGAAAGAGTTTTTAAAGACTATGAAAGTGTTTGTGAAAAGTTTTAATTCCACACTACTTTTCACTGTGTATATAGGATGAACGATATGAAAGGGATAGTATAAGACCTCCGAGAGGTCGAATACGCCGGTTGCACTCTGAGTGGGCAATATATTCTAGAGTATGCTCTCGGAATGTGACAAGCTTTGTATCTGAGCATAGGATATGAAAGTAGTCTTAGGAATAAAAAAGTCTCATCAAGTCACAGCTAGTAGAGTCTCAACCATCGGTGTGAGTCGCGACACATATATGGGTAGTTATTTGACAAGAAAGGAATTTTAATTCCTCGTTATGTGGGTCCCTATAAAATTTGCAAAGGGTTCGTAAGGTTGCCTATGCATTGAGGTTGCCTAGTGAATTGGCTTTGGTTAATCCAATTTTTAATGTTTCAATGCTAAAGAAGTGTGTTGGTGATCCCGAGTCCGTCCTTCCTATTGAGGGTCTTGGTGTGAAAGATAACCTCTCCTATGAGTAGGTTCCGGTTCAAATCCTTGATAGGAAATTAAAGAGGTTGAGGAACAAAGAGGTGGTTTCCGTAAAGGTATTATGGATCACCTAGTTGAGGGTGCAACATGGGAGGCCGAGGCTGACATGAAGTCCCGTTACCCTCATATTTTTGATAATTAAGGTTAGTCATTCCTCTTAATAATAAAAATAATGACTAGAAATTGAAATTTCTTGATTTTTGATGAAGTCTTGCAAAATGTGAATTTTTGAATAACTTTACAGTGATGTGTGCATTTGAGCTTGAATTTTGCAATTTTGCTTGTTAAGTTATGTTGTGCATTTTGACAAGGTGAGTCATTATGAAAATTTATGTAGCATTTTGATAAGTTGAACTTTGTCCTAATTGACATAATGTAAAGGATGTTGAGCTCATGTGTGTTGTGAGAAGGGAATGCCTCATGATGTAATGTTTGACCCTTATGTGTGGTAATTGAAGTTTTGAATTGTCTTGTTAAAATGATATGATTTATGTTGTCTTGTATTGCGATGGTTGGGCTGCTAGTCTTGAGTCTATTCCTTCCTTTAAAAAGAGTTATAGTATCATTCGGGGATGAATGTTCCAAAGGGTGGGGGTAGGGTGGGTGGGGTGGGTGGGGTTAATGTAACACTTCAAAAATCCAAGACGAGTCTTAAAGTCTAACATAAGTGTCATATGGTCTAGACACTATTTTAAGGTCCATTTTAATGAATATAGGTCATTTAGGAAGCTTAGAAACCAAAACGTCCAAGAAAGTCCATGACGTCCGGAAATTAGTTTAAAAAGGTACTAGTGTGCCTTAGCCTATTTGACTAGCTTTTAGGAGTCGGAAATTCATGAAATTTAGTGAAATGGTGTATAACATGTGTTAAAGCATATTCATGGCCAAAACATCCGGGTACGACTCCCCAAGGACAACCAAGGTCCCTTGAGGAGGGCCCTTGCACGTTGGAGGAACCACTGCCTGGGCAGTGTGAAACCACGAGATACAATCGACGGGGTGTGTGTTGATCGATGTGGCATCGTTACCAACCGTCAACCAACGCTTAGAAAAATGGTTGGAGACCTCTCCTGCACAAGTCTATGACAAGAACCACGAATGTTCAGCACGGAGGATGCCTAGTTCGTCGACTGACCCACGATCCGTCGATCATGGTGTCGTCGATGGCACTGCATTTTCCTGCACGTTTTTAAGTTGGTCTTAACTAATTAATTAAGGGGTTAGGTCATTAGTTAGAGGTTTAATGGAGTCTAATTAAGTCATTTAACCCCTCATATAAAGACCCCAGCCCCATTAGTTTAATTAGAACTCACAAAACAAAACTATCTTTCTTCTCTCGTCTTTCTCTCTCTATTGGAAGACACCATTGAAGACCAAGCTAGGGGAGGTTTTCGTGGGCTGTAAAGGGGAGATTTCACCATCAAATCTTCATCAATGTTGAGGTATGGGATATAATTCACCTTTGAGACTACTCTCCTCAATGGTCTCCTTCAAAGTATTTTCAAAAGATGATCTTTCAAGTGGGTTTCATCTAATCTCGAAATTAATGTTATGATTTGAATTGTTTATGGTTTCTTATGGATATATTGAATATATTAATATGTATTTTAACTTTATTATGATATATCTTGATGGTTTGGTCTAGTTTGAAGAAGATTACCCTAAACCCTTAACCCTAGGTTTGAACTTGATATGAATTAGGTTGTGTTTGGTTCAATCGACTTGATTATTGGTTGAATTTCTACTAGATGATGTTGCTATTATAATCATTAACAAATTAGGGAGATTTGTAGTATTTCATGCTAGTTATTGAGAAGTGATCTAGGTTATGATGAATTGACCTAATCTTAAGCTTTGATCTAGTATTGAATTGTGATGTAGTGATTCTTCTAGCCTTGTGATCATGTTGGTTTTTGATTTATGATGAATTTATGACCTAATTGAGTTCAACTAAGGGTTGATGGTAAGACCTTGATGATGAGTTATGAAGGAGGCTTTGTAAGTCTTATGAACCATATTCCTTACTTCAATTTGTGGTTAATTGTGATTAAGTCATGTGTTGTGTTGAAGTATGCCTTGTTTAGGATTGATATGGTGGTATGATGTTAAATTGAAATGTCTTGACGATGCTTGTGAGGTTGATTAAGAATTAAATTTTATAAGGATGGTGATGACTACCAATGTGCCTTATTATGAATGAATGTGAAAATGTGCTAACCTCACTTATATAAAATTGCTATGAAAGGACTATATTCATGCAATTGTTATTGATTTACCATGATGATGATTATAAAAAAGGGATAGACCCTATGACCTAAACTAAGCTATGATTGTTAATAAAGGCTTAAAGACATTTCAAAAAGGGACTCTAGCTTAGCACCGAGTGATCTTCTATGTGAGAGGGTGACTCTTTCCCACATAGGGAAGGTATGGTTCACTACGGTCCTCACGGGGTATATCGCCTCATGATCCAAATAGGGTGTAGAGTGATGTTTTCAAGACGGACCCAAGTTCCTTAAACTATGTTGCCACCATAGTAATACTAGCTAGTGGATCCACCTAGATGCTACGTTCATGTTAGGTTCTGCCTTGGCTGGTAGACCACCTTCCATCGGTATAAAGTTTTACAAACCCGATTCCACACTTATCTCATGTGGTATATGTCGGTTAAGGCAAGTGTTCCCTAAATTAAAATGAAGTAATGAAGTAGAAACCAACTAGAGTGACTTGAGTGGTTTGACTTAGCCTAGGTAGGGGTATGAGACTCTACCTATGCCTTGCACCTTGATGGGAGCTTTAGTAGGTTGATATTATGTATGTATATGCCAATGATGTAAATGATGAAAATATGTGGACTTTACATGTAAATGACATTATATGTTGATGGTTATTCTTATGAACATTCATTTTGTCTATATTGTCAAATTATGATGTTATGTATCCTTAAAGGTTATATTATGTGAAGTTGGGCATTGGTTATGGGTTCTTGTTGGGTTACTTGATTGAGTAAGGTTATGGGGCTTTTCTTGGTCATTGCACTTGTTGACTTTATGGGGATTCATGATTAGTTGTCTTGCCTTATTATGATATGATAAACTTTTATTCATACTTGTAACATTACTATTTGATGATAGAGTTGTATTAGATTATGGGTTCAAGTATGTTGATATGCATATGACTTGCTTTGACTTGTTGAACATCTCTTAATGATTGGTATGGCTTTGATTGATTGTGCATAAGGTTTTAAAAAGGTAAAATGGCATGATTTAACTAAATGTCCCTTTTTATCATGATTTGATATTATATATGCATATGGTCTCATACTTAGTACAAGTGGCTAACTAACCCCATTTTCTCTTTTTTCCCAAATATATTAGATTCCGATCGTTGAAGGCTCATTCGAGACGACTTGAAGAAGACTTGGATAATTCTCTACCATCCAAGTGGGTAGGTCCTCCCTTTCCGAGGGCAATGCCAGTATCTACCTTATAGAGTTGATTTACTTTTAAGCCTCTTATGTTACTTTTATTTCATTTGAGTACGATTTGTATAAGCCTATATGTGGCTTCTTTACATTGATATAGGGCTGTACCTAAATTGCTATGATCGTTTTAGATGGTTATGAGATGAGAAAATCTTGAGACTATGTTCTATGTTTTTTATATGTATGTGCAGTAAAAGTAGAATACTATGTAATCTTTTTATACAAAGGGTCTATGTATACTCGATATGACTATATATATGTGTGAGGTCAATGTAAACCTCAATGTAGAAGTAGTAATAGTTTTTAAATTTTCCGTATTTTTGACCTATGAATGTTATGACGAATGCTAAGAGGCTAGTCTTAGTCCTCAAAGAGGACGACGATGTCGGTTATGTCAAGGGGGTGATCCTCGAATGTGACAAACTTGGTATCAGAGCATGAGGTTGAATATCATTGATGTTGATGTCTCTCTAAACCACGTCTATGTAGGTTCATACTCATAATTGTGAAGCGCGCCACACTTATGAATATGAATCTATGTGATGCTTAGGAAACTCTCTCTTTCTTGGAAATCCAATATCGTGCCTCTAGAGTGTAATGATTATATGCTTTCACCTAAACCTTGTATTTTGGTTATAGGCAATGAATACTCGAAGGAATGCGGCACGAAGACTTGAGGAAGAGATTGTTAATGCGGGAGTTCCTCCCCGTGGTGATCAAGTCCCTCCTCTTGAAGAAGATCCTATTGATGACCAAGCTGCGGTGAATCCTCCTCCTTTGACGGATGAGAACATAAGGGTTTCCCTTCTCCAAATGGCCTAAGACATTAATACTGAAGCCCAAGCTGCCACTACTCAAGCCCAAGCTATGACGGCCCAATCTTATCGGGAGGTTGTGCGCTGAGCCAATCAACAAGTTACTGCCATGGCATCCCGTCTAAGGGATTTCACTAGGATGAATCCTCCTACTTTCTATGGGTCTAAGGATGAATAAGACCCCCAAGAGTTCATTTATGAAGTTTACAAGATACTCTTTTCTATGGGGTTGTCTACTAGTGAGAAGGCAGAGTTAGCCACAAACCAACTCAAAGATGGGGGTCAAACTTGGTATGTCCAATTGAAGGACAATAGGCCTCTAAGGGGTGGAATAGTGACATGAGAGATCTTCAAGAAGGCATTTCTTGATCGGTTCATTCCTAGGGAGATGAGGGAAGCTAAAGTTGTGGAGTTCATCAGCCATCATCAAGGAGGTATGAATATTATTGAATACTCATTGAAATTCACTAAATTGTCAAGATATGCTCCTTCTTTGGTTTCTGATCCTAGAGATGAAATGAACCGTTTTGTGACGGGGGTGTCGGAAGACTTGCAAGAGGAGTGTCATTCGGCTATGCTACATGAAAACATGAACATTTCTCGTCTCATGGTTCATGCTAGACAAGTGGAAGAGGCAAGGGAAAGGAGGAAGAGTAGAGATGCAAAAAGAGAAAGATTGTTTGATGGTGGTTCTTTAAAGAATAGGCTTGAAATCCCAGAAAAGCCTAGGTTCAAAAAGAGGTTTTCTAATCAAGTTCCATCCAAGTTCCCTAAGGATCGTGGTGAAAAGGGTGCAAACACTAAGCCTAAAAACGGAAGGGGTACTACTTCACCATGTGAGAAGCCAACTTGTGGTGAGTATGGCAAGAAGCACTTTGGTGCTTGACACATTGGGACTGACAAGTGTTTTAGTTGTGGTAAGAATGGGCACAAGGTTCGAGATTGCCCTAATGTGAAGGGCCAAGACAAGGGTGGTCAAGCTCAAGCAAGTGGTTCTAGTGATGCTCCTAAGAAGAACTGTTTCTATGCTCTCCGCACTAGGGGTGAGCAAGAGACCTCTCCCGATGTGGTGACCGATATGTTAAAATTCTTTTCTATGTTTACATGATCCAAGTGCTACTTTGTCATTTGTTACACCTCTTGTAGCTAAAAAGTTTGATATTTTATCCGATATTTTGCATGAACCTTTTTTAGTGTCTACTCCAGTGGGTGAGTCGGTAGTTGCAAAGAGGGTAAATAAAAATTGTCCTATTATGTTGCCCAATAGAGTTTCTCATGTTGATCTAGTAGAACTAGATATGCTTGATTTTGATATTATTTTGGGTATGGATTGGTTGCATTCTTGGTTTTCCACTATTGATTGTAGAACGAGGGTGGTGAGGTTTAACTTCCCAAATGAACATGTTGTTGAGTGGAAGGAGGGAAATTCTATTCCTAGAGGTCGTATCATTTCTTGTCTAAAAGCATGCAAAATGAAGTCAAAGGATTGTCTATATCACATAGTAAGAGTCCAAGATTTAGACTCTGAAATTCCTTCCATTGATTCGGTCCCAGTAGTGAGAGAATCTCCGGAGGTAATTCCTAATGACCTTCCCGGTATTCCTCCCGAACGGGAAATTTATTTTGGTATCAATTTGCTACCGAAAACAAATCCCATTTCAATTCCTCTTTATCGGATGGCTCCGGCCGAATTGAAGGAGTTGAAGGCTCAACTCAAAGATTTACTAAACAAGGGCTTCATAAGTCCTAGTATTTCTCCATGGGGTGCTCCAATTTTGTTTGTGAAGAATAAGGATGGGTCCTTAAGATTGTGTATTGATTATAACCAACTCAATAAAGTCACTATTACGAACAAGTATCCTCTCCCTTGGATTGACGACTTGTTTGATCAACTCCAAGGGGCAAGCTACTTTTCAAAAATTGACTTGAGATCGGGGTATCACCAACTTAGGGTGATAGGTGACGATATACCAAAGACGACATTTCGGACTAGATATTGGCAATATGAGTTCTTAGTAATGTCTTTTGGTCTCACTAATGCTCCGGCGGCGTATATGGACGTAATGAATAGGGTGTTTTAAAGTTACCTAGATTCATTTGTCATTGTCTTCATTGACGACATCTTGGTATATTCAAAAAATGAGGGTGATCACATGGGTCATTTGAGGGTTGTATTGCAAACCCTGAAAGAACATCAATTGTTTGCTAAGTATAGCAAATGTGAGTTTTGGTTGAGGTCGGTGGCGTTTCTAGGTCATATCATCTCTAGTGAGGGAGTTAAGGTAGATCCATGGAAAACTGAGGCGGTGAGAAGTTGGCCTAGACCATTGACTCCAACCGACATTAGGAGTTTCTTGGGTCTAGCGGGTTACTATTGGAGGTTTGTGGATGGATTTGCGTCCGTTTCACATCCCTTGACTACTTTGACCCAAAAGAGTAAGAAATTTGAGTGGTCGGAGGCATGTGAAAGAGCTTCCAAATCTTGAAAGATAGTCTTACTTCTTCTCTGATGTTGACTTTACCGGAGGGTACAAAGGACTTCGTTTTGTATTGTGATGCATCCCGAGTGGGTTTGGGGTGTGTGCTTATGCAACATGGAAAAATGATTGCCTATGCTTCTAGACAACTTAAGGTGTAGCTGAAGAATTATCCCACTAATGATCTTGAGTTAGCGGCCGTGGTATTTGCCTTGAAAATATGGAGGTATTATTTGTATGGTGTTCATGTTGATGTGTTTACCGACCATAAGAGTCTCCAATATGTGTTTACTCAAAAGGAGTTGAATCTCTGATGAAGAAGGTGGTTAGAATTGTTGAAAGATTATGACATGAGTGTTCTCTATCACCCGAGCAAGGCCAATATGGTGGTGGATGCTCTAAGTCGTATGACCATGGGTAGTGTGTCTCATGTAGAGGAAGCCAAGAAAGAACTAGTGAAAGATGTTCATAGGTTGGCTAGATTGGGTGTTAGATTGGAAGGTTCTCCAAATGGTGGTGTTATGGTCCATCATAACTCCGAATCATCCTTGGTTGTTGAGGTGAAGTCCAAACAACACCTTGATCAACCATTGATGTAGTTGAAAGAATTGATTATTGTTAAGTTTAATGAGTCATTCTCCTTAGGTGGGGATGGTATTTTGAGGTATCAAGGGAGGTTGTGTGTTCCTAATGTTGATGATTTGAGTAACCGTATTCTTGAGGAATCTCATGGGTCCCGTTATTCCATTCATCCGGGGTCAACAAATATGTATCATGACCTTAGTGAATCGTATTGGTGGGAAGGTTTCCAAAGGGACATAGCGGAGTTTGTTGATAAGTGTCCCAATTGCCAATAAGTGAAAGCAGAACATCTAAAGTCAGGTGGCTTACTACAAGAAATCCAAATTCCTACTTGGAAGTGGAAAGACATCAATATGGATTTTGTGGTAGGTTTGCCTAAAACTCAAAAACAATATGACTCCATATCGGTGGTGGTGGATAGCTGTAAGATCCCAAAAATGGCACAGGTGAACTAGAGCCTAACATTGTGGTCATGATGGTCAAATTTCCTAAATAGGTCTATTATATGGTATTGAGGAAGTAGCTAAGAGTTTAGGGGCATTGGAAGTCAAACGTCAAGGGATGACCAAGACGTTCGACGACTAAGTCACCTAAGTGCCTCATATATGGTTCTATTTGTTTGTGTTTATCATGAGGTTTAATGGTCCTTAAATGAGTTAATATGATGTATATAGGTAGTGAGTAATGTTTCTAGATGTTTGGAGGTCAAACGCTCAAGAAGGTCCATGACGTTCGAAAGATGTGCCTTTAAATGACCTTGTGTGTCTGGGCATGCTTCGTTGAGTTTTATGTGTTCTTTTTGTGGTGAAATTCATGTGAGAGGGCCTAATCTTATATACGGTCATGTTTGAGTTGGAAACATCTGGGAAAGTATCCCCAAGGACCATCCAAGTGTCCTTGAAGAAGGACACAAAGTTGGTGCGAGGCTGCCAAAGAAAGCCCAAACCACGGAAGGCAATTTACGGCCCGTGGGTTAGTAGACGCACCGTGGGTGGTGATCCGTCCATTGGGACTTAGCCAAGGGAAGGAGGACCAAGGACAGGCCTTAGTGCCAGACCACGGACCAAAGGACGGTCCGTTGGTCAAGGGACGGCCCGTAGGTGGCAGTCTCGTTGTTCCTGACTTAGCCTGGGGAGCTAAGCTCCCATTTTCAAGTATATGAACCCATCGACAGAGGACTGGATGGTCCGTGTGTGGAATTACGTCCCATCGATGGCCAACCGTCGTTTGGACTGTGTCCCTGCATGCAGTTCACTGCCAAGTGAGGGGTGAACTTGTAATTTCACCCCACTTCCAAATAAGAGTATTCGCGGTTCCCTAAGGGTCTTTTGGGTATTTTAAATGTGTTTATAAGTCTTTAACACTTAGAAGATTTTATTCTTCAAAGTCAAAACACCAAAATCCCTTAGAAATTCCCTAAGACTCCATTAAAGCTAAAGATCAAGGAAGATCTTGGATTGGTGATTTGAGTGGAGATTCTTCATCAAATTGAAGGATTAGCTTCATTGAGGCGTTTTGATCCTTGCAACTTGTTTCATCAAGGAGCCCAACTTTCAAAGATGTTTTCTAAAGTTTTGAAAAGATGAATTGACCTATTTCATGATCTACCATGGGTTCTTGCATTAATGCCTTTTAATCATTGTTTAGTAATTGAATTGTTGTTTTAAGATGATTTTAACTTAATTAACCTATGAACCCATGTAATTTATGAACCCTAGTTTTTGACTAATTTATGGGTTACTTGATATTGGTCTAATGCTTATGAATTAATGTGTAGTTTCTTATGGGCTTTCTAATGATGTGAGAATTGTATTCAGTTGATATCTAGTTGGTCTTAGATTGTTGAATCTATAATGAATTGACCTATTTTCATCTAGATTTATGATTTATGTGTTGAATTGATTTTCATGGCCATGGGTAAGGGCCTTATGATATTGATGTCACACCTGGGTCCTAGACCCTAGATGAGACCGGCGTCGTTAACCTCTAATAGGTCGCAGACAAGCCTCTTCTTAGCTTTCATCACAATCATACGGTTAAATTTAGCAGAAAATTTAAAACTTTTAAAATTTACTGAAGTGTACTTAGACTTCATATAATTCTTGCGCAAGAGTGATATTCTAATAGCCCAAAATAAACAACCATTTATTAACAGATTGAACCATTGAAATGAAGAATTCATAATATGATTAATAGTTGCCAAACCGGCCTTAATACAAAAGCTTGAACAAATTTTTGAAAGGAAATGCTAGTAACAACATCCGCTAGCTACGTCTAATCTACTAAAGCTAGAAAATAAAGCGTAGGCATCCTCGAACTCAAGAGGACCTACCAAAGTCTGGAGGTACTAGTCCAAATAGCTTCAACTAATCTTCAATCTTCTTCAAGGACCTGCACCTATAAAAATAGTAATTTTATATGGGTTAGTACACACTTGTACTAAGTATGGGTGTATGTACATAAATACATAAGGACTATGCATGATCAAGGGAAGCTCTTCCTATAGCAACATGACATACTTGGAAAGTGAAGTCACTTCACTTTCCTAATTCGTTTTTTATGAATCATGCTATGAATATCACATATTTTCATGCATTTAAAGCACACAACTCATTTTCTATATGAACATAAGACCTTGGAATCATGAACATAATTTTAGAACAACTCAAGCAAAATTTAATATTCTTGCTCCCCTTAGGCCGAGAGCTCCCTCTCCTAGACTTAGTTTATTTTTCAGTTTTTTCTTCTTTTTGTTGTGTAGTTCAATGATATCCTTTGATCCTATGTTTTACTTACAAGTGCAATGATTCATTGTAGTCCCATTGCTACAATGAATCAAGTAAGTAATCCAAAAGACTAAGGAAATGATTTGACTACCCTACTCACAAGTTGTTCTTTCCATTCCTGTTAAATTGGGCATGAAGTATTTATAAGCCAATCTTTATTGGCTATGCCCATTCTGTGATCATTTGCATAATGAAGATGCTGGAGCATATATTCATACTCTAATTGATGAGTCATTATGTTTTTCTCCCTTCATTGGCATACACCAATAAATGTTAAAACTTTACTCTTATCAAACACTAATGATTTGATCTTCTTATGCTTTTTATTACTTAGTTCACTTTGAACTTACATTTCTTCTTCTTTCATCTCATGTTCACTTTGAGCATGCTAGGTTGACTTAGGATATTCTTTTAAGAATTCCATTGGGATCTTTCTGTGCAATGACTAAGAATGACTTACATCATTACTTAGTCTAACCTCACCCTTTGGTCATCCTATCCAAACACACCTCATCTTCATAGTTCTTTGTTTCTTTCATTCATACTTTCTTAAAGAAATCTTTAGCATTTAACCGACATAAATCATGTGAGCTAACATGAAATACACTGTCTTCCCCACGCTGAAAAGAGGTGGTCCACCGGCCAAAGTGAAATCGAATACTTCCTAGCTTTCTTAGGTGGATCCACTAGCTAGTAAGCTATGCTGGCGACATAGTTCAATGACTAGGATAATTTGGAGACCCTTATCCACCTTGGTGGTAGTCCCATCTCATGAGGCTTACATGTGCTTGCACTAACTCATTACTAGTCTATTGGTACTTAGCTCAATTTATTATACTTTACAACTTTTAGAGTTGACTCATACACTATGGAAGCTTTCTTCTAGTATGAGGTATGCTTAGCTCAATGGATGACTTGTCATCCCTTTCTATACTTGATGATTGTGAACTTAAATCTTACATTATCATCATGGTGTTAATGAGACTTGTCTCACGATTTCTAACACCCTCTTATGTGAGTATCTTTAACATAATTGTTTAGGTGCAAGTGAGACTTGTCTCACTTCTCCAACCGACATTAGGAGTTTCTTGGGTCTAGCGGGTTACTATTGGAGGTTTGTGGATGGATTTGCGTCCGTTTCACATCCCTTGACTACTTTGACCCAAAAGAGTAAGAAATTTGAGTGGTCGGAGGCATGTGAAAGAGCTTCCAAATCTTGAAAGATAGTCTTACTTCTTCTCTGATGTTGACTTTACCGGAGGGTACAAAGGACTTCGCTTTGTATTGTGATGCATCCCGAGTGGGTTTGGGGTGTGTGCTTATGCAACATGGAAAAATGATTGCCTATGCTTCTAAACAACTTAAGGTGTATGAGAAGAATTATCCCACTAATGATTTTGAGTTAGCGGCCGTGGTATTTGCCTTGAAAATATGGAGGTATTATTTGTATGGTGTTCATGTTGATGTGTTTACCGACCATAAGAGTCTCCAATATGTGTTTACTCAAAAGGAGTTGAATCTCTGATAAAGAAGGTGGTTAGAATTGTTGAAAGATTATGACATGAGTGTTCTCTATCACCCGAGCAAGGCCAATGTGGTGGTGGATGCTCTAAGTCGTATGACCATGGGTAGTGTGTCTCATGTAGAGGAAGCCAAGAAAGACCTAGTGAAAGATGTTCATAGGTTGGCTAGATTGGGTGTTAGATTGGAAGGTTCTCCAAATGGTGGTGTTATGGTCCATCATAACTCCGAATCATCCTTGGTTGTTGAGGTGAAGTCCAAACAACACCTTGATCAACCATTGATGTAGTTGAAAGAATTGATTATTGTTAAGTTTAATGAGTCATTCTCCTTAGGTGGGGATGGTATTTTGAGGTATCAAGGGAGGTTGTGTGTTCCTAATGTTGATGATTTGAGTAACCGTATTCTTGAGGAATATCATGGGTCCCGTTATTCCATTCATCCGGGGTCAACAAATATGTATCATGACCTGTGAATCGTATTGGTGGGAAGGTTTCCAAAGGGACATAGCGGAGTTTGTTGCTAAGTGTCCCAATTGCCAACAAGTGAAAGCAGAACATCTAAAGTCCGGTGGCTTACTACAAGAATCCAAATTCCTACTTGGAAGTGGAAAGACATCAATATGGATTTTGTGGTAGGTTTGCCTAAAACTCAAAAACAATATGACTCCATATCGGTGGTGGTGGATAGCTGTAAGATCCCAAAAATGGCACAGGTGAACTAGAGCCTAACATTGTGGTCATGATGGGCAAATTTCCTAAATAGGTCTATTATATGGTATTGAGGAAGTAGCTAAGAGTTTAGGGCATTGGAAGTCAAACGTCAAGGGATGACCAAGACGTTCGACGACTAAGTCACCTAAGTGCCTCATATGTGGTTCTATTTGTTTGTGTTTATCATGAGGTTTAATGGTCCTTAAATGAGTTAATATGATGTATATAGGTAGTGAGTAATGTTTCTAGATGTTTGGAGGTCAAACGCTCAAGAACGTCCATGACGTTCGAAAGATGTGCCTTTAAATGACCTTGTGTGTCTGGGCATGCTTCGTTGAGTTTTATGTGTTCTTTTTGTGGTGAAATTCATGTGAGAGGGCCTAATCTTATATACGGTCATGTTTGAGTTGGAAATATCTGGGAAAGTATCCCCAAGGACCATCCAAGTGTCCTTGAAGAAGGACACAAAGTTGGTGCGTAGGCTGCCTAAGAAAGCCCAAACCACGGAAGGCAATTTACGGCCCGTGGGTTAGTAGACGTACCGTGGGTGGTGCTCCGTCCATTGGGACTTAGCCAAGGGAAGGAGGACCAAGGACATGCCTTAGTGCCAGACCACGGACCAAAGGACGGTCCGTTGGTCAAGGGACGGCCCGTAGGTGGCAGTCTCGTTGTTCCTGACTTAGCCTGGGGAGCTAAGCTCCCATTTTCAAGTATATGAACCATCGACAGAGGACTGGATGGTCCGTGTGTGGAATTACGTCCCATCGATGGCCAACCGTCGTTTGGACTGTGTCCCTGCATGCAGTTCACTGCCAAGTGAGGGGTGAACTTGTAATTTCACCCCACTTCCAAATAAGAGTATTCACGGTTCCCTAAGGGTCTTTTGGGTATTTTAAATGTGTTTATAAGTCTTTAACACTTAGAAGATTTTATTCTTCAAAGTCAAAACACCAAAATCCCTTAGAAATTCCCTAACACTCCATTAAAGCTAAAGCTCAAGGAAGATCTTGGATTGGTGATTTGAGTGGAGATTCTTCATCAAATTGAAGGATTAGCTTCATTGAGGCGTTTTGATCCTTGCAACTTGTTTCATCAAGGAGCCCAACTTTCAAAGATGTTTTCTAAAGTTTTGAAAAGATGAATTGACCTATTTCATGATCTACCATGGGTTCTTGCATTAATGCTTTTTAATCATTGTTTAGTAATTGAATTGTTGTTTTAAGATGATTTTAACTTAATTAACCTATGAACCCATGTAATTTATGAACCCTAGTTTTTGACTAATTTATGGGTTACTTGATATTGGTCTAATGCTTATGAATTAATGTGTAGTTTCTTATGGGCTTTCTAATGATGTGAGAATTGTATTCAGTTGATATCTAGTTGGTCTTAGATTGTTGAATCTATAATGAATTGACCTATTTTCATCTAGATTTATGATTTATGTGTTGAATTGATTTTCATGGCCATGGGTAAGGGCCTTATGATATTGATGTCACACCTGGGTCCTAGACCCTAGATGAGACCGGCGTCGTTAACCTCTAAGAGGTCGCAGACAAGCCTCTTCTTAGCTTTCATCACAATCATACGGTTAAATTTAGCGGAAAATTTAAAACTTTTAAAATTTACTGAAGTGTACTTAGACTTCATATAATTCTTGCGCAAGAGTGATATTCTAATAGCCCAAAATAAACAACCATTTATTAACAGATTGAACCATTGAAATGAAGAATTCATAATATGATTAATAGTTGCCAAACCGGCCTTAATACAAAAGCTTGAACAAATTTTTGAAAGGAAATGCTAGTAACAACATCCGCTAGCTACGTCTAATCTACTAAAGCTAGAAAATAAAGCGTAGGCATCCTCGAACTCAAGAGGACCTACCAAAGTCTGGAGGTACTAGTCCAAATAGCTTCAACTAATCTTCAATCTTCTTCAAGGACCTGCACCTATAAAAATAGTAATTTTATATGGGCTAGTACACACTTGTACTAAGTATGGGTGTATGTACATAAACACATAAGGACTATGCATGATCAAGGGAAGCTCTTCCTATAGCAACATGACATATTTGGAAAGTGAAGTCACTTCACTTTCCTAATTCGTTTTTTATGAATCATGCTATGAATATCACATATTTTTATGCATTTAAAGCACACAACTCATTTTCTATATGAACATAAGACCTTGGAATCATGAACATAATTTTAGAACAACTCAAGCAAAATTTAATATTCTTGCTCCCCTTAGGCCGAGAGCTCCCTCTCCTAGACTTAGTTTATTTTTCAGTTTTTTCTTCTTTTTGTTGTGTAGTTCAATGATATCCTTTGATCCTATGTTTTACTTACAAGTGCAATGATTCATTGTAGTCCCATTGCTACAATGAATCAAGTAAGTAATCCAAAAGACTAAGGAAATGATTTGACTACCCTACTCACAAGTTGTTCTTTCCATTCCTGTTAAATTGGGCATGAAGTATTTATAAGCCAATCTTTATTGGCTATGCCCATTCTGTGATCATTTGCATAATGAAGATGCTGGAGCATATATTCATACTCTAATTGATGAGTCATTATGTTTTTCTCCCTTCATTGGCATACACCAATAAATGTTAAAACTTCATTCTTATCAAACACTAATGATTTGATCTTCTTATGCTTTTTATTACTTAGTTCACTTTGAACTTACATTTCTTCTTCTTTCATCTCATGTTCACTTTGAGCATGCTAGGTTGACTTAGGATATTCTTTTAAGAATTCCATTGGGATCTTTCTGTGCAATGACTAAGAATGACTTACATCATTACTTAGTCTAACCTCACCCTTTGGTCATCCTATCCAAACACACCTCATCTTCATAGTTCTTTGTTTCTTTCATTCATACTTTCTTAAAGAAATCTTTAGCATTTAACCGACATAAATCATGTGAGCTAACATGAAATACACTGTCTTCCCCACGCTGAAAAGAGGTGGTCCACCGGCCAAAGTTAAATCGAATACTTCCTAGCTTTCTTAGGTGGATCCACTAGCTAGTAAGCTATGCTGGCGACATAGTTCAATGACTAGGATAATTTGGAGACCCTTATCCACCTTGGTGGTAGTCCCATCTCATGAGGCTTACATGTGCTTGCACTAACTCATTACTAGTCTATTGGTACTTAGCTCAATTTATTATACTTTACAACTTTTAGAGTTGACTCATACACTATGGAAGCTTTCTTCTAGTATGAGGTATGCTTAGCTCAATGGATGACTTGTCATCCCTTTCTATACTTGATGATTGTGAACTTAAATCTTACATTATCATCATGGTGTTAATGAGACTTGTCTCACGATTTCTAACACCCTCTTATGTGAGTATCTTTAACATAATTGTTTAGGTGCAAGTGAGACTCTTCTCACTTCCTTTAACACCCCAATCTAGGTCAATTTCATAACTCATAAGATTTTAGTTATTTCATTACTCACCTTATATTGTTCAATGTTACTTGGTAGTCTTGTACCATTCTATATGAAAGTTATAAGGACTTATTCAATGTGCTACTATGTTCACAAGTTCACTTAGATAGGGTATGTTGGGACTTGTCCCAATCATTGGCATAACCTAGGTTACGAGTTCATTGAGTTATATCTTGTCAAGTCAATTCTTAACATGTATTTGGCAATTCTTAACATGTATTTGGCCTTACAAGAAACATCATAATTTACATTGGCCATATAAGATTGGTATGACTTAGTCATTGGCCAATTCTATTACATATTTTGGAAATAATATTTCTGGCCAATTTATTGGCATAAAACAAACTTTCACTAAACATTTAAATGATATTATCACTAGCCAAGTCAATTAACTTCATGTATATACTATAGTAATCACATCATTTTAAACAAGCCAACTTTTAACATTTGATTAGCTTATAAGAACAATTCAGTGCTTAGTTTGGCCAAGCTATAAAGTTGATTTGGCATTGAAGATTCATTAACTAGCTTTGATTCTAATTATTATTTCTTCTTGGAAACATTGCATTACAAACACTTACAAACATATCTACTGTAAACACACACAGTAATCAAAACCTTCATTCCTTTCAATACTAAAATTAATTTCATAAACAACTTATAAAAATTTCATCTTCTCGAACACAATTAGGCATTACAACATTCCTTATCTGATGTAAATGATACTCTAATCATATGGATCTAACCTATAGGTCTCATTCGACATTATCAAATCATAGAAACCTACACATAATGATCAGTTAGCACCACATACCAACAACATGCTCGAGATTTGCATTATCCATACTACTAGAATCAGAAATAGGGAGAACTAGAGAGATGAACATTCGACAATTTCATTGGGAACAACCCTAGTTTTGGTTTTCTTGAATTCAAAATGTTTGAAAAGTCTCCCGGGGAAAGGAATCCAAGAGATAAACCCATACCTTACTGTAGAATTGAATCTATGAAGATCACCATGTTCTTTGGACAAAAATCTTGAAGAATTGCCTTTAAATCGCGTAAGGAGAACCGAGAGTATTTTTCTATATTTTTTACGTTTGCTTACTGTTTTTCAGTCATGAGTTTCTACTGGATAAACATGAGTCTAAGTCTTAGGAACTGAATATTGACTAATTCAACTTAGGCAAATTAACTTAATTAAATAAATCAATTAACTAATTACCAAAACGACCCTCCTAAATTGACTAAAAATAGGAGAGCATTTGACTTAGCCAAAAAACCTGAAAATTTGCTAAGGGTCTCGGGTTTGACGATGAATTTAAATTAATTAATTAAGTTTCTAATTTAATTAATTAAATGACCTAGGGTAATTAGTAAAGTACCCCTAAGTCACTAGGACCATAACCAACCCCTTTGGACCATCCTAGGTTAAGTACTAGGTTGTTTCTTTAGTTATCTACTCGGCTAGTGTCAGTTGGTTAGATCTTAGGATTTCGGGCACACTAGTTAGTTTACTTTAGTTAGTCGTAGGTTATTTAGCTATTTAGGTAAGTTCGATAGAGCCTAGGATTGGTTAGGAAGGTTGGCCCCACCTGGCTTGACCCGACGCGTGCCTGCCCTCTAACCGCGTAACCGAATCGGTTCGGATTGGTCGCTTGGTCTCTCGGCATGTGCACATGTGCTTTCCGTGCACTTTCCTAAACGTGCACTCTGTAGTTTCACTTGGAAAGTTTATTTCTTGTCCCAAGAATCCTCACTATGTCCTTGGGCACTGGTTAATTTACATGATCATTTTAAATGATCATATGCTATGGTACCTAGGCTTGACACTTGGATGTCTCGTACCTAATGTGTGTAAGCGATGAAATTAAAATTTTTAGCTCAGAGTCTTCATTGCAGGTGCAATTCCTAAACAAGCTTGGATTGGAGCATTTGAACATCAAAGTGTATTTTAAGTTACTTGTTAATACATAGAAATTGGCTAACACCCTTAGACAATATTCTCTAACATGCCCAATATTACTCAATATTGGAAATTGGGATTCCTATGTACCCCAATATATATTCTTAAAACCTAATAGATTGTTCACTAGACAAGTACATTTTCTGGAATGTTATAATTGAATTGGATAAATTGGCATTGGCTTGAAGTATTGAGGATGAAGTAGTGGTACGCTGCCCTATTTCCTTTTATTTAATGTTATTTAGACTTCAATTATGTTGTGATTGATTTGGTACACTTATGATGGCGTGTTATGTGAATTGATGTGGCCTTGTCAGCGTTATTTTTAGTATATTGATGATAATGGCCTTGTCGGCACTACGTGAAGTATTATGTTGATTTGTGCAGTTGATTATGTGAAGTATGATCATATCTACCTATATGTGAAGTAATGTGAATGTATGTGACTTCTTCTAAGAATGCTATTTAGGTAATCATGTTATGCTATAACTATATGTTAAGTGTGTTGTCTTAGAGTTGATACATGGTTGTTCCTAACTTGAATATATGAGTCTATAATGGTTATGTTGATGATGTTAAGGTAATGAATAGGTTTACATTATGTTAATAAGGGTCATTCCTAAGTGTCAAAAGAATGATATTCTATATGTGCTAAAGTGAAGTATGTTCTGTCTTGTTTAGGTAGACTTGTGTCCCTTACTTGATGCTTGTATGAATATGAATATGTCATATCTTAACTTAGGAATCTAAAGAGTTTTAGTCTTAAATGAATGAATTTTAGGTGAGACCTTGAATGATGATAAGAGGGTCCTTTATGTCAAACCTTGAACCTATTGGTAAGGTTATGAAACTTAAGGTTGATTGGCTGGAACGGCATCATATCAATCCGTAGGAAAGTCATGATGAGCTTCTTGTCGCCATAGGGAGGTAGCCCTAGTGGACTTTTGTTTGGTAGGGTAAATGTAATTGGGTTATGAACTTGATATGGAATACTTATGTATGAACCTTAATGTGAATTAATCTATGCGAAAGAAGGCTAGCATCGAGTGAGTATGGTAAGGGAAGTAGTTCTAGTTAAATAATGAGGCTAGAATACAAAGAAGACCTTCATATTCCTTAATCATGTGCGTACATGGGATGTGTCCAAGTTCAACCATTGACAAGTAGAACAACCCCATCGGAGTAGGATAGAACTCCGGATTCCATGTTTTGCTACCATGGTATATGTCGATTATTGCCTATTATCATCATGTGGGATACTTATTAGCATTAGAGAAGTTCTATGAGGTTTAGGTAGTGGTATGGGACGCTATCATGACATTGTACAATAGGCTTTGAAGGTGTTATTAAGAGTCCCTACGTCTTCTCCAAGACCATTATTTGAATGTCCTTTATGTGATGAATGTCTTAAATGAACTAAGTAATGTAATGACTTAATGATATAAAGTATGTTAATGGATGAGTACCTAATATAGAGTGACTTAAGGATTACTTAGTTAAATTGTTAAGAGGGCATAAAGGATGATCTATTTATGTCTTATCTATGGAAGTCTTGAGAATGACTCTAGTTAGGGAAGTTGGTTGTTATGTTTGTCATGACCTAAGCTTAAGAAGTCTTAAGGATTATTTAGGTAACCTTGAGGAGGGTGTATGTGCATTCTCTTCTAGGAGTACTTAAGTAAGTCTTTTGATAGCCTTTTTAGGGGGGATTGTCATATTATGTATGTGTTGTATGTTGGTGTATTGTAGGTGTGTATGTGTCTCATTATGTGTATTCTTGAGGATCGTTTAGGCACATCTAGAGAGGGTGTATGGGCTATCTCTATTTGTGTGACTTAAGTGAATCTGAGGATGACTTTATTGAGAAGACTGCATGCTAGGAAGTGCTAAAGGGGGAAGGAAAGTTACAGTGAAGCAATTCACTGTACAGTGAATATAGTTTACTGGAAAATGAGTTCTAAAATATGATAATTGGTTTTAAATTACTTCTTATGTGTTTCTTAGTTGATAAATGTTGTTCTTATGATGATATTATGATATTTAAATGAAAAGATCATATTTCTAATAAATGTCCGTTTTTATTATTTTTATGCATAATGGCATACTTCGTACATGTAGTTGTACTAATTCCATGATTTTCCCTATTTATATAGTTCTTGGTAAGTGAGGAGCATTTGAATTAAAGACTTTGACCGTAGCATCGTTCAAAAGAAGTTGAAGTATGTCCTCGTTTGACTCGAAGGCATATATGTCTTTTATGTTTCGTATTGAAGTATTGTAATAGACTTAGTAGTACTATGTTTTCTATTTCGTATGGGCCGTGTCCCAAGTAATCGTGTGTCTTAACATGATGAGATTGAGATTTAGTATTTCCTAATACTTTTATATGCTAGAGTTTTCAAAGACTATGATATGTTTTGTGAAAAGTTATAATTCCGCACTACTTTTCACTATGTATATGCGATGAATGATATGAAAGGTATTATATAAGACCTCCGAGAGGTCGAGTACGCCGGTTGCAATCCAATATTGTGCCCTATCTTATAGGGTGTGGTCTTGGGATGTGACAAGCTTGATATCAGAGAATAGGATGTGAAAGTAGTCTTACGAATCATAAAGTCTCATCAACTCACGTCTAGTAGAGTCTCGACCATCGGTGTGAGTCGCGACACATCTATGGGAGAGAGGCTATAGGACGTTAGAGTTTCCCTTCTTTTCTACTCCTATGTCGTGCGGTAGAGTAAATGATATGACTATTCCTTCTAAATATGTTTCCTTGTGTTTCTAGGAGATGAATACTAGGAGGATGGCCTCTAGAAGGTTGGAAGAGGGAAGGGTGAATGAGGAAGCTCCTCCTCAAGTTGAGCAAGTTGAGCAAGTTCTTCAAGCTGGGCAACGTGTCCAAGGTGATCAAGGTGCTCAAGTTCCTCCCCAAGGTGATAATGCTCCTAATGTGGAAGGAGGTAATGAGGTTCTGGTGGTTCCCCCGGAATTGACTAATAGAGAGATTAGAGAGGCTTTGCTTGCTTTAGCCCAAGCCATGACTACTCAAGCGAATATGAGTTGGGTGCCTAGGGTGAATGCTGTTGAGAGCACTATGACCTCTAGGTTGAGAGACTTTGTGAGGTTGAATCCTCCAATCTTTCTTGGCTCTAAGGTAGATGAAGATCTCTAAGCGTTCCTTGATGGTGTGTACAAGGTATTGAGTGCTATAAGGGTTACATCTAGGGAGAAGGCGGAGTTGGATTCGTATCAATTGAGAGATGTGTGTCAAATTTGGTACACTCAATGGAAGGATAATAGGGCTGTGGAGTCGGATCTTATTGAGCGGGAAGAATTTAAGGAAGCTTTTCTTGGTAAGTACTTTCCTGGTGAGAGGAGGGAAGTGAAAATAGAGGAATTATCAATCTCAAGCAAGACAATATGAGTGTTGAGGAGTACTATTCAAAATTCTCAACTTTGTCTAGATATGCACCATCCCTAGTGTCTAATTCAAGGGATAAAATGAGTTGTTTTGTAACCGGGGTCGCCGACTTAGTGAGGGAAGAATGTCGTACGGCTAAGCTACATGATGATATGACCTTAGCTAGACTCAGGGTGTATGCACAATCAATTGAAGAATCCAAACTTAGGAGGATGTAAATAAACTTGAAAAGGAGTGGTGCTAGTGATCAAGTGCAACCTAGGTTCAAAAAGAGGGCTCAAACTCAAGATGGACCTAGTGCTCCTAAGGTGAAGTTTGAGAAAGGAGGTGGTTCTCAAAATGGCAAACCTACATGTTCCACTTGTGGTAAGAAACATTATAGTGAATGTCTAGTGGCTACCGGGATTTGTTTTGGATGTGGAAAGGATGGACACAAGTTTAGATATTGTCCTAATAGATATGGTAAGAAGGCTACTCCTAGTGTTCCAAAGGATGATGCTCCAACAAAGAGGCGTTTCTATGCACTCCGGACTAGAGGAGAGAAACCGAATGAGAGTGATGATGATGTTGGTAAGTCCTTGTTTTCTCTTTTAGCGATATGAGTCCCTTCTAAGTGGGGGAGTATGGTTGTAGATGGGCTAGAACTGTCCTTGAAGTTGTTGCATGTGCATAATGTTTAGGGGCTTGGTTGAAATTTAATTTCATTAAATTCTTGCATTGTGTGTTTTATGAAGCTATGATCATGTTGAAAAAGGTGTTTATATGATGTTACCTTGCATATTAGCATGTCTATATCACGAATTGCCTAAAATTGCATTTTTAGAAAATTGGCCTAAATCACTGTAGCGTGGCAGGTTCACTGTAAATATTTTGAAAATTTGACAAACTAATTCTTTGGTCTGAAATTGTTGTTATGTGATTAGAACTGATGTGTATGAGTATAATAATGAATGTAAAATGAGTTTTTGCTATTTGGAATGAAGAATGTGAGTTTTGTAGCATGATGAGTCATAGAATCTTATTCTAGCTTCTTGTTGTGTTGTGAATATCTTGATGGTGTGAAATTAATGTTTTCTCCTTGATTGTGAGTTATATGGATTGTATATGTGCTTATAGTTGATTCTCTAATCTTGGAAGTGTTCGGAGAGTGGCAAGTATCATTCGAGGACGAATGTTGTCCAAGTGGAGGAGAATGTAAGATCACGAAAATGACATAGGTGAACTACAACCTAACATTGTGGTAATGATGGTATAAGGTCTTAAATAGGTCTATTATATGGTATTGAGTCAGTAGCTAAGATTTTAGGTGCATTGGAAGTCAAACGTCAAGGGACGACCAAGACGTTCGACGACTAAGTCACTAAAGTGCCTCATATGTGGTTCTATGTTTTTATGTTTGTATCATGAGGTTTTATGGTCCTTAAATTAGTTATTATGATGTATATAGGTAGTGTGTAAAGTTTTGAGAATTTTCGAGGTCAAACCCTCAAGGACATCCATGACGTTCGAAAGATGTGCTTTGAAATGACCTTGTGTGTCAAGGCATTCTTCGTGAAATTTTACGTGTTCGTTTTGGGTGAAATTCATTTGAGAGGTCCTAAACTCGTATACAATCATTTTTGGGTTGGAAACGTCCGGGAAAGTATCCCCATGGACCATCCAAAGGTCCTTGAGGAAGGACCCAATGTTGGTACCTAGGCTTCCCAAGACAGCCCAAACCACAGAAGGCAATTGACGGCCCGTGGGTCAGTCGACTGCCCGTGGGTGGTGCTACGTCGATTGGGACTTAGCCTAGGGATGGAAGGACAAAAGACAAGCCTTAGTCTTAGACCATGGACCAAAGGACATCTGGTTGTCAAGGGATGGCCCATAGGTGGCAGTCTCGTCGTTCGGGACTTAGCCTGGGGAGGTAAGCTCCCATTTTCTAGTATCTGAACCCATCGACAGAGGACAGGACAGTCCGTGTGTGGACTGACGTCCCGTCGATGGGCAACCGTCGTTTGGACTATGTCCCTGTGTGTAGTTCACTTCCAAGTGAGGGGTGAACTTGTAATTTCACCCCATTTCCAAATAAGAGAATTGGCGGTTCTCTAAGGGTATTTTGGGTATTTTAAATGTGTTTATAAGTCTTTAACACTTAGAAGATTTCATTCTTCAAAGTCAAAACCCCAAAATTCCTTAAGACTCCATTAAAGCTAAAACTCAAGGAAGGGCCTGGATTGGTGATTTGAGTGGAGATTCTTCATCAAATTGAAGGATTATCTTCATTGAGGTATGACTTTTGATCCTTGAAACTCATTTCATCAAGGAGCCCAACTTTCAAAGATGTTTTCTAATGTTTTCAAAAGATGAATTTACCTATTTCATGATCTATCATGGGTTCTTGCATTAATGGTTTTTAATTATTTTTTAGTGATTGAATTGTTATTATTAAGATGATTTTAACTTAATTAACCTATGAACCCATGTTATTTATGAACCCTAGTTTTTGACTAATTTATGGGTTACTTGATATTAGTCTAATGCTTATGAATTAATGTGTAATTTCTTATGAGCTTTCTAATGATGTAAGAATTGTATTCAAATGATATCTAATTGGTCTTAGATTGTTGAATATATAATGAATTGACCTATTTTAATTTAGTTTTATGATTTATGTATTTTATTGATGTTCATGGCCATGTGTAAGGGGCTTATGATATTGAATTAGATGAATTGTCTTTGGCTTGAAGTGTTGAGCATGAAGTAGTGGTACGCTGCCCTATTTTCTTTTATTTAATATTATTTAGACTTCAATTATGTTGTGATTGGTTTTGTACGCTTATGGTTGCAGTGTTATGTGAATTTATGTGGCCTTGTCGGCGTTATTTTAAGTATATTCATGATCATGGACTTTTCGGCACTACGTGAAGTATTATGTTGATTTGTGTAGTTAATTATGTGAAGTATGATCATATCTACCTATATGTGAAGTAATGTGAAACTATATGACTTCTTCTATGAATGATGTTTAGGTAATCATGTTATGCTATGACAATATGTTAAGTGTGTAGTCTTAGAGTTGATACATGGTTGTTCCTAACTTGGCTATATGAGTCTATAATGGTTATGTTGATGATGTTAAGGTAATGAATAGGTTGACATAATGTTAATAAGGGTCCTAAGTGTCAAAAGAATGATATGCTATATGTGCTAAAGTGAAGTATGTAGTGTCTTCTTTAGGTAGACTTGTGTCCCTTACTTGATGCTTGTTTGAATATGAATATGTGATATCTTGAATTAGGAATCTAAAGAGTTTTAGTCTTGAATGAAAGAACGTTAGGTGAGACCTGTAATGATCATAAGAGGGTCCTTTATGTGAATCCTTGAACCTAGTGGTAAGGTTATTAAACTTGAAGTCGAAAGCCGTAATGGTTTCCTTCATGTAATGAATGATGGACTTAAGGTTGATTGGCTGGAATGGCATCATATCAATCCTTAGTAAAGTCATGATGAGCTTCTTGTCGCCATAGGGAGGTAGCCCTAGTGGACCTTTCTTTGGTAGGGTAACTGTAATTGGGTTGATGAACTTGATATGGAACCCTTTTAAATGAACCTTAATGTGAATTAATCTATGAGAACGAAGGCTAACACCGAGTGAGTATGGCAAGGGAAGTAGTTCTAGTTAAAGAATGAGGCTAGAATACAAACAAGCCCTTCATATTTCTTAACCATGTGCCTACATGGGATGTTTCCAAGTTCTACCATTGGCAAGTAGAGTAACCCCATCGGAGTAGGATAGAACTCCGTATTCCATGTTTTGCTACCTGTGTCTATGTCGGTTATTTCCTATTCTCATAATGTGGGATACCTATTAGCATTAGAGAACTTATATGAGGTTTAGTCATTGGTATGGGACGCTATCTAGACATTGGACAATAGGCTTTGAAGGTGTTAGTAAGAGTCCCTTGGTCTTCTCCAAGACCATTACTTGAATGTCCTTTATGTAATGAATGCCTCTTGAATGAACTAAGTAATGTAATTACTTAATTATATAAAGCATGTAAATGGATGAGTACCTAATCTAGAGTGACTTAAGAATTCCTTAGTTAAAATGTGAAGAGGGCATAAAGGATAGTCTCTTCATGTCTTATCTATGGAAGTCTTGGGAATGACTCTAGTTAGGGAAGTTGGTTTTTATGTTTGACATGATCTAAGCTTAGGAAGTCTTAAGGATTATTTAGGTAACCGTTAAGAGGGTGTATGGGTGTTCTCTTCTAGGAGTACTTAAGTAAGTCTTTTGATAGCCTTGGTAGGGGGGATTGTAATATTATGTATGTGTTGTATGTTGGTGTATTTTAGGTGTGTATGTGTCTCATTATGAGTAGTATTGAGGATCGTTTAGGCACATCTAGAGAGGGTGTATGGGGGGTCTCTCTTTGTGTGACTTAAGTTAATCTTAGGATGACTTTAGTGAGAAGACTACATGCTAAGAAGTGCTAAAAGGGGAAGGAAAGTACTTCACTGTTACAGTGAAGCAATTCACTGTACAGTGAATATAGCTTACTGGAATGTGAGTTCTAAAATATGATAATTGGTTTTAAATGATTTCTTATGTGTTTCTAAGTTGATAAATGATTTTTATCACGACCGGGGTCTAGACCCTAGCCGAAACCGGCATCGTTGACCTCTCAGAGGTCGCAGACAAGCCTACATACGACATCATTACATCGTATAGGTTAATTTTAGCTAAAAATTTAAAACATTTGTTTGCTTTAAAGTATACAGACTTCATAGTAAGAATTTCATTATGTCACATCAGTTCACCACAACCATCTAATAATGAGAAAATCAAATGATGGAAATAGTTCATAACTGCATAAATATAAAGTTGACAAAATGGCACCAATACAACGTCAGAAATAAGTAATAAAGAAATGCTAGTGGAACATCCTCTACTAGCTCATGCCTACATCTAAGCTAGAATATAAGAGATAAGCATCCTCGAAAGCATGAGGGCCTACGAATTCCGTATGAATGCTCCACGTCCGGATAGCTTCAACGTAGTCTCGTAAGCTCTAGCGTCCACCTGCACCTGCACCTAAAAGTAGAGTATTGTATGGGATTAGTACACACTTGTACTAAGTATGGGTGTATGCAATCACACACCAAGGACATGCATGATTAAGGAAAGCTCTCTCCTAACGATATGAGTTATGGAAAGTCAAGTCAGTTGGACTTGCCAAATCAGATTAGGAAATTCATGCTATGAGAGTAACATGCATCATCTTTCTTTTCATATTGCACACAACACATAACATATTTCATATAGCACATACATATACCACATATCATTTGTTCATATTCCATGAGACCTTGGAATCATGGACTTAACATTAGGACTTCCCAAAATGAGGGCTCAACATATGGGACCTCAACTAGGGAGACTTCTTTAGCAAACACAGATTCTGCTTCATTCATTCATATATACTTCATTTTCATTCGTTTCATTCATTCATAGGCTGGAACAAACACCAGCTATACCTAGGATGTAGTTTAAGACTCTCATCGGGTTCACTGTCCAATGATCAAGAACGACCTAGTGTCATTACTTGAGTCTAGTTCACCTCTTGATTATTCTAACCAAACACCTTTGGTATCATTCATTTCATTTTGTGCATTACTGAGGCTGGCCTCATTCTTGCTTTGGGAACTTTAACTTTAACCGACATAGATCATGTGAGCTCCATGAAATCCAGTGTCTACCCCACACCGAAAAGAGGTGGAATCACCGTCCAAAGTGAAACCAAAACATGCTAGCGTATATAGGGTATTGAACCCTGCTAGATCCCTATGTTGGCTGCATAGGTTCAAAGACAAGGAGATATAAGGAGACCCATACCCGCCTAAACAGACAGTCTCATCTCATGAGATTTACACGAACCTCTGCCTTCCCGAAAGAAGGAATCGCGACTCATAGCTAGCCTATCGGTGCTCCGTATAAAGTTCCACTACATTCATCTCACACATCATAGAAGTTGGCTTCTAGCATGAGGGCATTATTGCTCATTAGATGATTTTTCATCTCATCATTAGTATTAAGTGTGTTTTAATCTCAATACTTTCATTATAGTGTTTCTTAGAGAGTAGTCTCTTCATAATCTTTACACTATCATAGGTGAGTACGTTGTTGTTAACACTTACTTAGGCTCATCTGAGATTGATTTCATCTTTCACATTAGCCTCTTATCATGTTGTCACCACATTCATTAACTTTAGCATATTAGCTCATCATAATTACTCACCCCTTTTACGTGAATGTTCATTTCATTATATGCCAATGCACTTGGCCTTTTAGTGTGTTTCAGACCCTTACTTAACCCTCTTGGGGTCACATCAATTCATCATATACATCTTATGTTCACTTACTTTTAACGTACGCTAGACTTATGAACCCATACGTACAAGCCATGAGGCTTTATTCGTAATTTGTATGAGTGACTTATACTTACCCAAGATTATATGGTACAAGACTTATGCATCTTGTAAGTGTGCCAAGGTCTCAATTTCGATTCCTATAGGCAGCATTCATTAAATATTTAGACTTATGTATCAATACGGAATTGGGCAAGGGAACCCAATTTCGAATCCCTTGTATAGAAGTTAGTCTTTTTTTTTATATATAAATTTTTTATTTAGAATTCTCGGCTTGGGGACCCGAGATCGAATCCCCACACCTACACTTCCTTTCTTTCTTTTCTTCAGTTTGTCTTAAACATCTCGGCTTGGAGACCCAAGATCGAATCCCCACGCCCACATTCCTTTTTTTTTTCTTTCCTTAATTCTTCTGTTTAGACCGATAGGATGTGGGATCCATCCCCCACAACCTCATTTTTCTTTTATTTAATTTTTCTCCTAACTTCCTTATCTATCCGAGAGGTTGTGGGTTCGATGCCCACACACCTCATTTTATTTATCTTCCCTTTTTCTTTTGTTTCTTCACCAGCCTTACCCCATTTCGAATCCCCCTCACCTCACTTTAAATATTAAAATTTTCAGTAGCCTTCACATAGTGAGGTCTCGCGTTCAATCCTTGGTGACCTCACATATTTTAAAATGATTTTTAAATCTCCAATTCCTCAAGTTACATAACCGAACAAAATTTCCAGCAAATCTGGAAATTTGATTGCCTTTTCCAGTCCATTTTCTCCACCTTTTATACGTTAGATTTTTGGACAATTCATTGGACATCTCGTACATTTATTTTATGCATTTTCGTGGTTACATTTGATCAAGAGTTTTCACTCAATTCAGCAACATTACACCACTTATGAATATCATGATTTACTTCAAGTGATTGCATATAAAACAAAAGGATTTAATCCTGTATTTTACACACTTCAAACCGTGACCAAAGTCACGGCATACACAATGCACACACACGTTTAACACACTTTCGGAAAGCATGCTTATTACTCACATAAATCTGAACATACATGAATGAACATAATCATCATGAAAACACATCACATCCCTAAATTCTACCAGCAAAACATACCCAACCTACAAAATCGGTGGGAGCTAGTGACAGGGGCAGTCAACGGGGAACATTCCTAGTTTCGGATTAGAATTCGACTGAATACTAGGGGTCTCTTGGGAAAGGGACCAAGAGGAATAAAGCCCATACCTTTTGTCGATCAACACCCTCCAAATCTGCTCCAATGCCATCCAACTCCCACGACACCAAAGCCTCACCACCAAACTTCAAGCACAACCCGTCAAGAACAATATTTTTGCTTTTCGTTTTTAGTTTAGTTTTTCTTTTGAGTTTTAGCTTTCAAGTTCTTCAAGAGTGATGAACTTTTGATTTTTTTCTTTTACTGATAATAAATGTGAGAATGAGAGAATAGGCGTGAGAAAGAGAGTGGAGAGAGATGGGAATAAGTGTAGGAGTAGGAGTTTTAGTTGAAGACTTAGTCAAACTAGGACTCCTTGCCATTTACTATTAAAAATCTGATTTTTTAAAGGCTTAGGTGAAATGACTAATCATGCCCTTACTTAAATCATATAATTAATATAAATTAATTACATTTAACATTGCTTCCACCAAGGATCGAGCCCGGGAGAATCTTAACTTGCGAAAAGGTTCAAGTTCGGTCAACCCTACCCGAATCGTCCACCTTTTTATATTAATTAATTAATTAATTAAATACTTAGGGTAATTACAATACTAGCCCTAGCCTGGAAAAGACCATTTTACCCCTAGACCCTCTAAACTTAAGATTACCCCTTTCAAGTCCGGTTAAGACTCATCTGGGTGATTCTTAATATTTGGGTGCCCTACATGGCTTGACCCAACCTTGCCTAGCTCAACTAACTCACTAAGTTAGTTGGATTGGCTGGTGCATAGGTTCTGAGGTCTGGTTCCATGCGCATCAAGCCGTGTGGACCCGGTCTAATCTAGGCATTCTAGGTATGTTTAGGCATTACTTAGCATAGTCATTTTCGGGTTGTTACATTATCCCCCCCTTAGGAACTTTCGTCCCCGAATGAAACTTCTAATTATCTATCACAATGCCAGTCTTATCATAACATAAGTACTTTACACAGTCAAGCAATATCAACAAAGAATAGAGGAGACAAGGAAACTTAGACTTAAGAGTAGGAAGTCTAACCTCAAAAGCTGAAAAGATGAGGATAGCGCGATCTCATATCAACCTCGGCCTCCCACGTAGCACACTCAACAAGATGGTTCCTTCAATATACCTTCACTGTGGCAACCTCCTTATTTCTCAACCGCTTACCTGCCGGTCTAAAATCTCAACAGCAACCTCCTCATAAGACAAGTCTTCATCAACCCCCAAACCTTCAACATGCAGAATTGATGTTGGATCACCAAGACACTTCTTTAACATAGACACATAAAAGGCTGGATGAACAGAAGCTAGCTCCGCAGGCAATGCCAACTCATAGGCCACCTCACCCACACGCTTTAGAATCTCATATGGCGCAACGTACCTCGGACTCAACTTCCCCTTCCTGCCAACCTCATCACCCCCTTCATGGGTGATATCGTTAAGTATACCTGGTCACCAACACCAAACTCTAAGGGCCGCTTCCTGTTATCTACATAAGACTTCTTCCAATTGTAAGCAGTAGCAAACTTGTCCCTAATCACCGTGACCTTCTCTAAGTCCTCATGAATGATCTCTGGACCCAAAATGGATGACTCTCCAACCTCGAACAACCCAAATGGATACCTACACCTCCTACCATATAGTGCCTCAAACGGTGCCATCCTAATGCTGGAGTGATAGCTGTTATTATACGAGAACTCGATCAAAGGCAGATGGTCGTCCCAACTACCTCTGAAGTCAATCACACATGCTCTCAACATGTCCTCCAATGTCTAAATAGTGCGCTCTACCTGCCCATCTGTCTGAGAATGGAAGGCAGTACTGAGCTTTACCTGCGTGCCTAAACTCTTATGGAAGGATCTACAGAAATGCGAAGGGAACTGAGCTCCTCTATCCGAAATGATAGGCAAAGGAATCCCATGCCACCTCACAATCTCATCAATGTAGAGTCTCGCATAATCCTCGGCCCTGTAAGTAGACTTCTGTCACAACCCAAAAGCATACCCTAGAAGTTAGGATACAATCTTGGATTGTAACCGGCGTCGTCGACCTCTCGGAGGTCTAAGACAAGCCTCTCATATCATTCATTGCATTGGCATAGTAAATTTAGCGAAAAAATTTAAAACTTTTCAAAGCACATCATATGCTAGAAACATCCCATCATATATATATAAAACATAAGTCATAATACATATTTACACTCTAAGTCTCTTTGCCATCTTAGACTCAATAACTTTAGAATACATTAGGGACACGGCCCATACGACACATTACATAACTATACAATATTTAAAGACTTTACATTAAAGACATTAGTAGGACATCCTTGAACTTAAGGATTCCTTTCCTTGAGCTTGGGAAATCACCTATCAAGCTCCTCAATCATAGATCTCCTTTAAGCATTCCATAACCTACACTTTGTGTAAAAAGTAAAGAAGAATGGGATTAGCACAAGAATGTACTAAGTATGACAACCATGCAAAAACATCCATTTAAAAGGGACATTTCCATTGAAATCATATTTCATGCCATTTTGAGTAAATCATCATAAAATCTTTATCAATAGCATTTATATTATCCACATACTTCATAGAAACACAATCAAAGGCCAAACATCATAGAAAAGCACAATTAGAATTTAAGTACAAATAGAGGTCACTTTACAGTGAACACACTCTCCTTAACATTAACTCTTTCTTTTAATTGGTTTGCTTACTGAGTAATCCTTTAGGGATACTTGGTGCAATGCATCACCTTAGGAACATAAGAGAATACCATACATAGCATCTACACATGACAACACATGCCATCATAGAAGTATAGTACAATATAATCATAGTCAAACCAAGACTACAATATCATACATAAATGACACATACATAATCATATCTATTAAGGTACCTTCCTAAGACTTCCTAAGGAGTCACTTGTGCAATGTCTAGATGGGTTCATTACTTCCACCTATTCTAAGTAACTTACCTTAAGTCCTCCTAGTTAGGATTCTATTCAATTACTTCCATTGTCCATTTTACCTTTAGGGAACTATAACCTCAACGGACATAGACCATGTGATGCTAAACATGGAATCCGGTGTCATCAAACCTTACACCGATGGAAGGTGGTCTACTGGCCAAAGTAGAACCAATATAAACATAGCTATCGAGGTAGGATCCCCTAGCTAGTATCCTATGGTGGCAACATAGTTCAAGAAATAAGAGGTAGATATCCCTATTCATACCATTTGGTAAAGTGGGCCGCTCCTCATGGGAATCCCTTAGATGAGATATCCCATAAACAAGGGAGTTAACATCACATGGGCAACTTTAGGATGAATCTTTCCTACTATGGATAAGTCATCACCTCCCGTTGTCAAGTTTGCTCGGTGCTAAGTTAAGTTCCCTTTATTTAAAAGCCTTTATTACGTTTATTTATAAAACATAAGTTTAGGATAATCATTCCTCATATGCTTATAGAATATTCAAGCACCTATCTAGTCTTATAACATTCTTGGGCACCCCTCTCAAGGCCCCTCTAAATTACTAGATCATCCATGTGTGTGAGTGTATACTTAGATGTGAGCAAACCTTTCACATAACACATAAGGTCACACATGTTCATATATCAATGCATAAGTCTATAGGCATAACCATATCAGCAATACTTTCATATAAACCTACTAAGACACAATACACATTTATACTTTTTCATATCATATTCATAACATGTTCATATAATTATCCTTCATATGCATAAGAACCAAACCTAGAAACTATCCTCTCAAGATACACATGTGCAATGCATAGACAAGGTCCCATACCCTTGCCCATACTAGTACACCTATCAAGTCATCCTAGTAAGGGAATACAAATCATACATTCATAAACATCACCTTAATATGCATAGTAGTAGATACTAGTGAATTATGAGAACTACCTTTCATTTAGACACAATGACTTATACTACTTGTAACATGCATGTAAGTGAGAGTGTGTGTACATTGACCAACATGATCATATAATGGCTATCAATGACTTCTTAAGTCAACCACCCTCTTAGACCACATTACACTTCCAAGTACATAGCACACAACACATAATAACATAGGAGACAAGACAATATATACAATGTAATCAAGACTCCTAACTTTAGCTATTCACACTGCCATCTTAACACATCAATGGCAGCACCTATGCTTTACCCTAACATGGTTATACACATGCTCATGAAATAGCCACACAACCTAATCCACAATTAGAATAGGAAAGTAAGCATAATCTTCTCATAGTATCATTTTAAGCACATGTTCATAAGTTCATCAATATGCCTTCAATGCCATAGTCAACACATATATAATGACAATAAAGTAAACACCGCCACCATAAGTGCATCATGCCACACAATGCCATCTTCAGCAACATTACTATAAAGGAATAGAGAAGTAGAAGAGTAAAGGAAATAAGCATTCTTACCCAATTCTCACCCTTTGATCATCATTGATCAATACACCTTACTCATCAATAAAATACATATATGGCAGTAGCTAAATGTACTTTAAATGTAAAAGAAACCATGTACAAGTCACTACATGATGTTACCATAACATAATACCACATATCAACATACTAGGAAAGTAGAATAACATAGATCGGTAATAAATTTCATTCATATGGATTATAGGTCATATTTCATGAATCATATCACCCTAAGACAGTAGCTAATGAAATCATAATCTAGATGAGACACTACTACAATTTGCCATTATGGTCGATACAAGCATGCTTCATTTAGGGAGTTCATAGAGAGTACATTTACATAGGTTAATCATATTCAACCTATCATGAATTGACCCATATTGTATTAATTACATATAATTCATCCTCATATTTCATTATAGTCAGCAACTATAGACATTAACCATAATCAATTCTTATAGGGACTAACCTAATGTCAAGATCACAAGTTACAACTTCATAGACAAGAAGAACCTAGATTAATTCAAACCAAGACTTCTCTACTTTGGTAATACATGATTTATATCCACAATTAAACCATGGTATTAACCTAAAACAGTAGCTACAAGAACCACAACTTAATCAAAATTCACTTTAGATCACAAGAAAACCAATGTTACAGTGAACTATAGAAAACTAGGCTAAACATGCTCAAATCTTAATACATTGATCCTCATGGATCATTCAACATCAATTCAACATACATTCATGTAAATAACAGTATATGCAATCAATTCAACGTAAGGGAATCATAATTCAATCTATAACAAGTCAAGATCACAAAGCCCATGCAAGAGCTAAACCAATTTTGGAAGGAACATGGGTTCATCATGCAATTGGAGTGAAATCACATTCAAATCACTTTATTAACTTCAATTCATCATGATTTAATCATTAAAAACGTTTTGAGAAAGAATCCATGGCTAGATTGGAGAAGAAGAACTTTGATCATAAACTTTCTTTGAAAACATTGAGAAGAACTCTCCAAGTGAAAGGTTACTTAGAGATGAAGGATCACCATACCTTTATCTACAAGAAAAACTCTAAAACTTTATGATTCATCCATAGAAAATCCATCTCCAAGCAGCTCTTGAGCTTCACCAACAATGGTGGTTTTAGAGAGAACATTTTTGGAGGGAAAGGCTTTAAACATGTGAGAGGATTTTGGGAATGGGTTGATCACATTTTTAAAGATTTATATACACTTAAAATTAACAAAATAAATCTATTATAGTCAGGTTAGGACGTGGGGTGAATTTCCCATTCACCCCTTTAAGTGGCAGCACGCAGCAGCCAACCTGCAGGCCATCCGCGACGAGGGGCTCGACAGGGCGTCATGGCAATGACGGGCAGTGGCAGCCTCCGTCGACCATACCTTAGCCAAATTCTTGTCTCAAGACCTTCCCAAGGCAATCCCCCATCGATGAGACCTGCTTGACGGTCCGTTGGTGGCCCAACGATCCGTTATTGGGTCCGTCAAGGGACACTGCCCAGGCAGTGTCTTAGGCAGCCTTTGGTACTTCTTTTGGGGACTCTTGTGGGGCCCTTTAGAAGTCGTACCTGGACGTTTCCAATGCGATTACAAACCTTAACATGTTATAGGCCTACCACATAAGTTTCATCCAAAACAAACACCTACAAGACGTCAAAACAGCCTTGACCCCAACATGACCTAAACTTAGGAAGTCTTAAGGATTATTTAGGTAACCGTTAAGAGGGTGTATGGGTGTTGTGTTGTAGGAGTACTTAAGTAAGTCTTTTGATAGCCTTGGTAGGGGGGATTGTAATATTATGTATGTGTTGTATGTTGGTGTATTTTAGGTGTGTATGTGTCTCATTATGAGTAGTATTGAGGATCGTTTAGGCATATCTAGAGAGGGTGTATGGGCGGTCTCTCTTTGTGTGACTTAAGTTAATCTTAGGATGACTTTAGTGAGAAGACTACATGCTAGGAAGCGCTAAAAGGGGAAGGAAAGTACTTCACTATTACAGTGAAGCAATTCACTGTACAGTGAATATAGCTTACTGGAATGTGAGTTCTAAAATATTATAATTGGTTTTAAATGATTTCTTATGTGTTTCTAAGTTGATAAATGATTTTTGTCACGACCGGGGTCTAGACCCTAACCGAAACCGGCGTCGTTGACCTCTCAGAGGTCACACACAAGCCTACATACGACATCATTACATCGTATAGGTTAATTTTAGCGGAAATTTAAAACATTTGTTTGCTTTGAAGTATACAGACTTTATAGTAAGAATTTCATTATGTCACATCAGTTCACCACAACCATCTAATAATGAGAAAATCAAATGACGGAAATAGTTCATAACTGCATAAATAAAAAGTTGCCAAAATGGCACCAATACAACGTCTGAAATAAGTAAGAAAGAAATGCTAGTGGAACATCCTCCACTAGCTCATGTCGACATCTAAACTAGAATATAAGAGATAAGCATCTTCGAAAGCATGAGGGCCTACCAATTCCGGTTGAATGCTCCACGTCCGGATAGCTTCAACGTAGTCTCGTAAGCTCTAGCTTCCACCTGCACTTGCACCTAAAAGTGGAGTATTGTATGGGATTAGTACACACTTGTACTAAGTATGGGTGTATGCAATCACACACCAAGGACATGCATGATTAAGGAAAGCTCTCTCCTAACGATATGAGTTATGGAAAGTCAAGTCAGTTGGACTTGCCAAATCAGATTAGGAAATTCATGCTATGAGAGTAACATGCATCATCTTTCTTTTCATATTGCACACAACACATAACATATTTCATATAGCACAAACATATACCACATATCATTTGTTCATTTTCCATGAGACCTTGGAATCATGGACTTAACATTAGGACTTCCCAAAATGAGGGCTCAACATATGGGACCTCAACTAGGGAGACTTCTTTAGCAAACACAGATTCTGCTTCATTCATTCATATATACTTCATTTTCATTCGTTCATTCATAGGCTGGAGCAAACACCAGCTATACCTAGGATGTAGTTTAAGACTCTTATCATGTTCACTATCCAATGATCAAGAATGACCTAGTGTCATTACTTGAGTCTAGTTCACCTCTTGATTATCCTAACCAAACACCTTTGGTATCATTCATTTCATTTTGTACATTACTGAGGCTGGCCTCTTTCTTGTTTTGGGAACTTTAACTTAAACCGACATAGATCATGTGAGCTCCATGAAATCCAGTGTCTACCCCACACCGAAAAGAGGTGGAATCACCGTCCAAAGTGAAACCAAAATATGCTAGCGTATATAGGGGATTGAACCCTGCTAGATCCCTATGTTGGCTGCATAGGTTCAAAGACAAGGTTATATAAGGAGACCCATACCCGCCTAAACAGACAGTCTCATCTCATGAGATTTACACGAACCTCTGCCTTCCCGAAAGAAGGAATCGCGACTCATAGCTAGCCTATCGGTGCTCCGTATAAAGTTCTATTACATTCATCTCACACATCATAGAAGCTGGCTTCTAGCATGAGGGCATCATTGATCATTAGATGATTTCTCATCTCATCATTAGTATTAAGTGTGTTTTAATCTCAATACTTTCATTATAGTGTTTCTTAGAGACTGGTCTCTTCATTAACTTTACACTCTCATAGGTGAGTACGTTTTTGTTAACACTTACTTAGGCTCATCTGAGATTGATCTCATCTTTCACATTAGCCTCTTATCATGTTTTCACCACATTCATTAACTTTAGCATATTAGCTCATCATAATTACTCACCCCTTTTACGTGAATGTTCATTTCATTATATGCCAATGCACTTGGCCTTTTAGTGTTTTTCACACCCTTACTTAACCCTCCTGGGGTCACATCAATTCATCATATACATCTTATGTTCACTTACTTTTAACGTACGCTAGACATATGAACCCATATGTACAAGCCATGAGCCTTCATTCGTAATTCGTATAAGTGACTTATACTTACCCAAGATTATATGGTACAAGACTTATGCATCTTGTAAGTGTGCCAAGGTCTCAATTTCGATTCCTATAGGCAGCATTCATAAAATATTTAATCACGTAAGAATTATGTATCAATACGGAATTGGGCAAGGGAACCCTGTTGTCACCCAATTTTGACCCTCCTCGGTAGTAATTAACTAGCAAGCTTCTTGAGTTTTAAACAATTTAAAACAATTAATTTTATAAATTAGGATATATATATATATATATATATATATATATATATATATATATATATAAATAAAATAATTGTAATAAATAATTTTAGATTGCGAGTTATTTAAAATAAGGTTTTGACACTTCCTATATTGCTTTAGTTAGTGTATATGCTTTACATAATTATTCGTATATTTATCGTATTTTTATTGTTACTCAAAAAAAAAAAAGTAATAGCAAAATAATAATATATATTTGGTTAGTTATTTAGCTATATGATAGTTTTCTTTTTTTTTAGTTAGTTAATTTTTGCGTAGCCGAATTAATTATTTTATTTTTGTTAATCTCAAGAAGCTGGTTATATAATTATATTAATTCGTCTTATTTTAAAATTTAATCAAAGCGGTCAATTACATTTAATTTGGCTAAATTGACGAAGCTCTTAATTAGAAGACCAATTTAGACCTATCTTTCAATTCCCATGGCCCAAATTTTCAGGCAGCCCATCTTCCTTCTCCTAATTTCCCTTTACCCAATTTGGAGTGCCAACCCACTTCCTCTTAATTTCCTTTAACTAGATAAAATACTCAGCCTAATATTTTCCTAAATCGGCCCACTCCTAATTCTTTCCTTCTCCAGCCCAACCCCTTTCCCTTCCTAAACTTCACAGCTCACACCTTTCCGATAACAGCAATGACAATTCCAACGCGAGTGAACAGGGAGAGAACGTCATCTTCACGCTTGTTCCTCAGACTCCTACGCGCCTCACGCGGGAGCGAGTTCACGGCGATAGACGACGACTTCACGTTTGGTATGCGAGGCAACGGTACTCTGCAATTTCTTCATGTCCCTATCTTCGTACTGTTGCAGCAGAGAAAGCATCAGGTTTTTCGTCCTTGTAGAGTGAGATTGAGCCACGTGATTCCGCCAAGGACATGAATTCGATCTCAGCCCTCCACCTCGCCTCAAATCCGTTCGATTCGTTTGGGATCGAAGGAATATTCGGTGAGTTTTTGGATAAGATTGGGATTGGAATTCAAAAGGGGTCTTCAAAATTCGATTTTACCCTCGTCTTTCCCCCCAAATTTTGACCGAAAATCCCTCTATATAGCCTCTGCTTCTCCTTCATTTCTGGGGGATTTTGTTTTTTTGGGGGGAAAAGAAATTTTTTGGAAGAAACACATTGAGAGCAACTTCAAGAAAGTCTAACCAAAGAAAATATATATATAAAAAACATTCCAAGGTCGAGTGTATCTTAGTTTTGAGCGAAGCATCACATTATCCATCGGCTTGCGTCGGTTTCTTCGAGTTTCGCGGAGGTTTGAGTTTCGAGATTGGAAGTTCGTGGTCTTGCTCGTCATTGTCTCCGTTTGCTGCCCTGAAAAAGGTGAAAAATCCTTTCTAACTCTTACCTTTTTATATCGATGTTGAAGTAGTCTGTTGTTGTTTTTTGTTTATTTTTCTTTTTTCTCAATCATCCCTGTTTCTTCTTGATTTACTGTTGTCATATGACAAAAGCTTACTTGTTCTTTTAATGAGGTCGGTTTCGTCAACTAAAATATGAAATGTCTGCTTTGTGTGAGTTACTCACCTTCGAATATCCATGAGAATTGTGAGTAGAATTCGAGTTAGCTGATTTCATTCGGTGAGGTTCAACATGGTTTTGTCCACTGCTGGTTCATTCATTAAGCATTTCGTGAGTTTCTTATACTCAATCCTTTAGAACTAGTTATTTGAGAATGTGGTTCAAATGGATATATGTGATATTATGTATCTCGAAATTGTGTATCTTGGAACTCGTCATTCTTCTCGTGTTTGTCTCTTAAGTTCTCATAACAATGCAGATTGTGAATATGCCTGTAGCTTAAAATTTGTTATTCTAGAGCGTCAAGCTTTGAATTTTATCCAAAATATTGTTGGTCTGCGAGTCTTAAAGTTAAATGGTTTAGCTCTTGCTTGCATCTATACAGTCTTCTACTTACTACCATAACTTAGATTTGGCTGTTGATGAGAAAAAATATTAGTTGATGTTTTTGTCGGCCATGGCCATGTATTTGTTTGATAATAAATTTGCGAATCCATGTGGCTTGAATTTGTTACTCGACTAGAATATGTATCTGTTGGATTTCTTCATAATAGGTCTAACCGTTTTGGTCATATTCGATTATGTTTCATTCCTATCTGTTTAAGCTCAGTTTTGTTCCAATAAAGTTATAAGTAATTATTAATTATGTCGCCTTCGTTATTCTTCATATCGAATCTGCCTATCAGTCATTGTTTCATACTAAAATTTGATTAGCATTAGACTTAAACAGAGGGATGTTCATTTTTCTTGCATTTGATTTCATAGATCTTAGTTCTTTATGTGGACTTCATCTTGTTTAAATCCTCTTTGATTGAGTGGCTACGTAAATGAGATTTTGTTCCCTATTTTGTTCTTGGTGGAAGTTTTCTTTGCCTAAAGATTGATATGATTCTCATATGTCATATAGATTTTGGGTCTTGGTTGTTAGCATGTTAATAAGAAGCCTCTCCTTTAGTAGGTTAAGGTGAAATGACTATATTTCTTTGAAATATTGTTGAGGATATATTTCGTGTTCAATTGAGTATAAAGTCGCTTTTAATAATTATTTTATATTAGCTCTTAGTCAATTATTTAGCTTGACTTAAAGGAGTTATCCGTGATATTCAAATGGGTTCCCTAATGTGTATTGTACAAAGTATGGTTCATACTCCATTAGTTAGTTAAGTGAGCATTCATTTGGAATTAGTTCTATTGCTTTCCTTTTATTGTCGAGTAGATAATGTTGTCAATAAAAATATCACTATTGCATATCTCTTGATTGTCATTGCTTTAATTTAGAGTTTTGATTGTTATTGCCTTCCATTTCTTGCCAAATGGATGTATCTTTCTGCATATTTTCTTCATGGCAAGAAATTTATGTAACTAATGTTTATGTTCTTGTATTTTAACATATGTGTTTGATCCTTGTTGGCCTTTTAATCTATTTCATACTAGATATGCCAAAAGGGTATCTTTTAGAGTGGATTTAAAGGAGGTAGTAAGGTTGAAAATTTTATTGCCTATTTTCATTAGGTGGTTTGGTCTTGTTTCATATTTGCCTTTGTTAGTAATAGCATTGTTACATCTTATTTTATTTTCTTCCTTCTATTCTAAATGTTGTATCCTTTTGCTAATTTTTTTTTACTTGTCTTTACTGCATGCTCTTTCGTGTGAGTCACCGAAGTGGGCCAAAGAGGCCTAATATACTCTCCTCTCAAGCCAACCTCTCACTAATAGAACAAGGGGTTGAAAGAGGAGCTGAAAACGATGCTTTTAAATAGGAAATGCAAGTGCTCGAAGCAAATGGAAGATTTTGAAGAAGTTGGGGTCATTAGGACCCAAAACTTTATTTTTTCCTCAGAATTTGTATTTTGTTGTTGTTGGGCCTAATCCCATTTAATTATTTACTCATTGTATTCCTAGAATTTAGGACAGGTACAGGTGAAGTGGGCCAAAGGCTAAACACAAATGGGTTAAAAACCCAAAATAGGTGGGTCCAAAAACCGGTCAAGGCGAACAGAACCCGCATTTGGACCCAAATCTCTTTCCCTCTCTCTTATTTCTTGTTTATTTACTTGCTTTATTTGTTAGTTAGTTTAAAGTTAAGAAACTTCCAAATCCCCGCAAACGCCGTTTTGTTTTAACAACTTAAGTAAAGCAAGTTTAAGTAGTTTTTGAAATAATTTCTTCAAGTTTGGTATTTCACTTAGGTAAAAGTTAGACGTTAATTTTCAAGCAACTCTAAGAAATGTTTTATCGCACTTTTAAGTCTTAGCCAAATAATTAGTTGTCGGATAACCGCAAGTTACTGGACGTCTTAGGTGCTTTCCAAAACCTTCCTAAGACGTTATTATGAATCCCCGAACCCCTTTTAAAAAAAATTCAATTGATTTTTCCTGTTTAAGTCTTTTGAAAAACAAAAGTTTTCTTAATTGTTCTCAAAATTAAGTGGCGACTCTAAAAAAGTCGAAAACTTTTCAAAAATATCATTTTTCGATAAAACAGAAATGGCGACTCTGCTGGGGAGTTAGAAGGATTCTAACCTTAAAACTAACTTTATTTGCCATGTGTAAAATCGTTTATTTGTTTACTTTATCGCTTTATTGAACTGTTGAATTCATGGCATATCATAACTCCGTCAAACGACAATTGTTTTATTTTTTCACTAAAGGACGATTATGCGGGTTCGCAGTCGTTCATTAACAAAAATTTTCTCGGGGCACCCTGACGAGTGTAGTTGGCTACTTGATAGTAAACGATTGTTAACTGTCCCAGCCCAAGTAGTCCATTTGGGTAACCCTTTCCACTCTAAACATAACCCACTCTTAGTTAAACTAAGATAGAGCGTAACCCAATCCCGAAAATAGTGCATTGGCCTAAGACGACCCAACACCCAAGGAGTGTTGGGCCCATTAGAAAAACCGCCTTGAGTCCAAAGAGCCTACGGCTCGATAGGACGATCATATTTGTCTGTTAAATCTGAAGGATGTATTGCGTGTTTAAATATTTGTTGTATCATGGGGGTGGCAATTAACTAGTTGTATGTTTTTGTAGATGTCGAGTCAATTTCTAAATTTCAATATGGTCACGAAGACACCCGACATTCTCCGTGTATGGTGGGATAACCTCAAAGATTGTCAAAAGAGAGAAATCTCAATTCACTTGGGTCACTTACCTTCAATAATGGACTTCAAGGTTTGGCCCACGTTTATCGAGGTTATCACTCGGTTTTGGGACGATAAGAAGATGGTTTTTTGATTTGGAGATGTCAAAATAACACCAACACTAGAAGAAATTAAGGATTGTCTGGACTCTATCGGGACATGTGGCCAAAGAAAAAAATATCCCTATCATCACATCCTTCTGCCCGATAGGCCAACTAGTGGAGAATTGAGAGACATATTGTTACTAGTAAGGGCAAACTGGTTGGAAGCCCACGATATACCGTTAATAAAAAATTTCGAAAGATAGGGGTACGATAGATATTTCGAGCAATTTCCAAACGAATTCCACGATCACAGTACTTGGAGGCAAACTCAAGCCATTGCATTCTCCGCATGCCTTTTAGGAGCTATGGTGTTCCCTAAAGATGAAGGAAAGAATATCGACACTCGGGTCGTGATGGTAGTGGACGCCATGATTAGAGGGATAGGTAAGAAACAAGAAGAAAAGAAATACTACAGCTTGGCTCCGATCATTTTGGCCGACATTTATCAATCTTTGAGTTTGTGCAAGAACGGATTTCCATTTTTCCAAGGTTGCAACATTCTACTCCAATGGTGGATGACTGAACATCTCTGCAAAAGGGACGGCGCTCGGTCACAAGAGTTGGCCAAGCCAAGCCAGACGAGTCCCCTTGATAATTATGAATTCTACCTAAGCATCCGGAGATTCCCAATTCATACCACCAGGGGTGCGTGGGCAAGGGTATTTTATGATTTGAAAGAAGGAGATATACAGTGGATGTTGCCGAACTTCAAGTCTGAGAGGATCGCAGCACAAGGGGCCAAACTTCCATTTTTAGTCCTTCCCGGCATCAGAGGATTACGTCCCTACAACCCAGCTAGGGTGATGCAGCAATTTGGTAGAACACAAATCATACCCGTCCAAGGGGATACTAGCTCTTTTATTGTCGATTACAGCGAGAGCGGAAAAATACATTTCGCCAAGATCAACCTTTAAGAGTGGGCTGGACGTGTTAACATGAAATGGGATATGGCTGAAAACAAATATGAAGCTGGGTATGTTGACGAATACAAGACATGGTTGCAGAATGATCTGTGTGGTGTAGTGAATCCAACACCGCGCTCAGGTCGAGAAATTGAAGACGTATAGACAAGGCTTCAAATCCATGCATATCATTTTCAGCAAGAATGGGACCGAAGGGAGCAAGAATTTTAGCAAAGGGAGCAGGATTTTCAGAAAAGGGTGCAGGAATTTCAGAAAAGGGAATAAGAATTTCAGCAAAAGGAGCAAGAATACAAGTTCCGAGAGTTAAAAAATCAGAGGGTTTTGGCTGGGACGTCAAAAGAGTTAACTGATACAAGGACTTGTCTGATGCGTTTGGATACGGTCCTGGACGAGCAGATGAACACTCTACATGTCGTACCAACATCTTCCAAAGCTGCGTTCGCTGAGCCGTACGTGTTCACAAGCAAGTGCATTATCCGCGAAGAAGTAAAGAAAGCCAGAAGAGGAGCAGAGCCATCAACCTTCTAACTCCCCTGCGTGGGATTGTTTTCTATCTGTATTCGCATTATATCCCCCTCCCTGAAAATGTACCCCGTTATGATTGAAGTTATGTAATGAACATTATAATTTTAATTAAAGTTATTTGGGGGGTGCAACAATATGTTTCAAATGATGCAATACATCCTTCAGATTCGCTAGGCCTACCCTTGGGACAAAAGGGTCACATGCATGATTAGGATGCGATATATGTGCTATTTAACTGCTTATGTGTTGTGTTGCTGTGAATGAGGATATCGAAAACCCACTTTTTTTCATAAATTTCCAAAAAAATTAAAACAAGTCACTGTTACAAAAATTGTCCGACCAAAATTTTCTGAGTCTTAAGTTTCTCACTCAAAAGACATCTCTCATACGACAAATCCTAAACATTACTCTATTGTCTCCGAAAAGCAAATCACTGCTATGGATAAGGGTAAGAATATCCAGATTAGGCTCACTGGAGAGGAGTTACAAAGAAAGATAGAACAAATCACACGAAAGATTCAAGAGGTCAGAGAGGAGGGGCTTAGGGTCGAAGTTGCCACGTCAGTCTACAAAGCTGCGACTGCGACACTGGACGATGAATTGATGTCAAAAGAAAAGAGGAAGAAAAGTATTGAGGAAGAAAAAGAGGATCTAAGCCAAAAATTTGACATGCTTCGATTTCAGATTCAAGAAAGAGAGGTAAGAGAAGCGGAGATAGATTCGGAAACCGCGAGTCTGTTGGCCAAAAATGTGTCACTAGATGTAGAACTGAAAGTGGAAATGACGGAATTCATCGCTATGAAAGAAAGGATGTCGGCATTAAGGAAGAAGAACAAGGCGTTCCACCACGACATGATAGACAAACTTCAGAAAATGCGCGGAAAAAAATCTATCCGTGAGCAAGGGGCCAATAGTGGTCCCGACAACGCTTACCCCGAATTGACTGAGGAGGACGACGGTGAGGAAATCGTCTACAAGCCTCCATTTCTGGGTCGTCTGAAAGGAAGAGAGTGACGCTGCAACAAGAAGAGAAATGACTAACGTGTCATCATCATGTTATCTTTTAAGAATTCCAATGTTCTCTTTCAATTTCCTTGTATCCGTAATGAAAGAATGAATGAAAATATTTTATCCCAAACTCGAACTACGTTGGGCTTGAATTCTCCTTGTGAGATACGTAGGCAGCCTCTTCCGGCCCGGCCCCTATCTTTAAATATTTTCATTCTCCTTCATGTTACGAAAGATACGAAGATCAGATCAACATACATCAAAAAGCAGCTGCAAGAGGATCGTAGCTCAACGTGATTTAGCCTTCCCGAGACAGTGTCAAAAAAAAAAAAAAAAAGCAAATTCCTGCTTGTTAAAAAACGTATTCCCGTCCTCACTCGTGGATTAAAGATGTCCTCAAACAAAGCAACTTGTGTGTTTATCTACTCTCTGTGTGATATTATGTTTTTGTACTCTGAATCTGCACTAACATATCTGCCTTTGAGTTGTTTCGCTTCTCAGGTACCTTTAAACTGATCTGTGTCGATCAAAGCTGGCAGATCATCCTTACTTCACCAGATCGAAAGGTCCTACAGAGTCCTGCCCTAGACAAAATTCAGACAAAGGAAAGACAGTCATGGGAGACAACAACGACGAAGTAAGTCTTACTGATGTTGTGGTGGCTCAGCCCACCGTAGCGGAACAGAACAAACTGATCATGCAGCTGATGCAACAGGTCGCTGAAATGAGAGTTAAAATACAATGGAGACAAGATATGCCTCCACCTGCATTTGGTCCTAATATTGCTGATGGAAGACCTCCGATCTACTTCCCTTCATCAAATGCGGATCCAACTCAGAATCAGCCTTCTACATCTATGCATAATCCGTCTGTGATAGATCTAACAACCCAAAAACCCCAATATGCTTCTGTATCTTACCAAACTCCATCGCCTCTTCCAAATATCCACCCTTAAATGCCACCCCATCCTCAGAATACTCAAACCGCCCCACCGCCACAAAATCAAAACCAAAATCAAAATCAAACTGCCTTCAATCCCCAAACACCTCATCACCATTTAAATCAGAACACCAATACTCAGGCTTGCCCATAGAACTACCAGACCGCCCAAAATGTTCCAAGTCCCTCTATAGCTCCACCCCTCCCAAAAAGAGCCACCTTCCAAGTTCCCGTTCGTATGGGGGAAGAAAAAACCCCAGAAACTCAGCACATTCCCAAGATCATTCCCGGCCTTCCCCAAAGTCTCACCAAGCCTACTACCCGCAATCCAATCATCCCAATAACCATAATACTACCCCCACCTATCCAAATGCTCAAGTTCCATTGTACCAGAGTCCACCCCTTAATCTCCAAAATCTTTCCCCCATATACCCAAATTACCCTCAACCTTACCAGATTCCATCCCCTTATCAGAAAATCGCTCCCAACTGTGCCAATGTACAGTCGAGCTACCGAGCACCATCACCCGTTTATCAAGTCCAAGCTCCATTATATCAAAAAAACCTCCCGAATTACCAAGCTCCATCGCCAAATTATCAAACAAACCCTTATCCTAGAAGCCAAGCTCCTCGTCCGAATACCCGAAATTATCAACAGGTGCCTCCCCCTCATCAAAGTGGTTATGACCCTTCCCGACCCAAATTTGAAAAAAGGCCTTCAAGGAACTTTACTGCACTTGCTGAAAGCCGGACCAAACTATTTGAGAGACTAGCCGCGGCTGGATACATCCATCCTGTGGGGCCCAAGCCCGTGGATGTTAATTCAAAGTTCTACAAGCCAGATCAAAGATGTGCTTATCATTCCAACAGTGTTGGACATGAAACGGAAGACTGTATCAACCTTAAGCACAAAATCCAGGATCTAATCAATCAGGAGGTATTTTCTCTCCAACCGGCGGCACCAAATGTCAACACAAACCCGTTGCCGAATCATGGAGGCAGCAATGTCAATATGATCACAACAGATGAAGACTGGTATGGAATGAAGATGATTACTCCCATCGTTCATGATGATTTGGAAAGGGCTATCGCTTCTTTAAGCGTTAAAGAAAAGAGAGAGTTTGTTATTTTGATACCTACAAAGGTTGTTGCCTTGGTGCCGTCAGAAACTCTCGTCAAGCCTAAGTTTGTTATTGAAACCGCTGTTGCTCAAGGCATGACCAGGTCTGGAAGGTGTTACACTCCTGACGAGCTTGCACTCGGAGGACAGAAAAAGGACCAGGCTAACAGGCCGATAAGCGAAGGAGAAGCGGAAGAATTCTGGAGAAGGATGCAACCAAAGGATTATTCCATCATCAAACATTTAGAGAAGACTCCAGCTCAGATCTCCGTGTAGGCCCTACTGATGAGCTCTCAATCCCATAGGCAGGCCTTAATGAGGGCTCTCAACGATACATACGTACCCTCAGGTACAAGTAGTGATAACATGGCTGCCATGATTCATCAGGTTAATCGAGGGCACCGAATCAGCTTTTGTGACGATGAGTTGCCTATTGAAGGGAGGTCACATAACAAGGCGCTACACATCACTGTGATATGTCATGAGAATGTCATAAATCGTGTCTTGGTATATGACGGATCCGGTTTAAATATTTGTCCATTGTCGACACTGAAGCAGTTATGTTTTGACTTGGGGAAGTTGGAGCAAAATCAAGTCAACGTAAGGGCTTTTGATGGGGTCCGAAGAGATACCTTGGGAGCGATAAATCTGGTCATCCAAATTGGTCCGACAGAATTCAGCGCGCAGTTCCAAGTCTTAGATATTGATACAAGCTACAACCTTCTTCTGGGAAGGCCTTTCATTCATATGGATGGAGCTGTGCCTTCTACTTTGCATCAGATGATGAAGCTCGTTTGGAGAAATGAAGAGTTGGTTATTCATGGTGAAGGGAATCGCTCTAGTAGACAGGCGCCGATTATTGATGAAGTGTCTCGGAGTACCGATTTCTATACAGTGGAGCTGGTAAATGCCACTAGTGAGAATTTGTCCCCACAGCCTCATATGCCTACCGTGTATAAGATGATAGCCACTGTGATGCTGCAGAATGGTTTTGAACCAGGTGTTGGATTGGGAAGAAATTCCCAAGGAATTATTGAGCCTGTTCCGGTCCCCGTCAAAGGAGCTAGATATGGTTTAGGGTACGTCCCCACAGATGATGATTTGAAGCTGGAAAAAAAGAAGAATGATCAAGCATTAGCTAAACCAATACCTCATCTATATCAATCATTCCCAGTTCGTGAGCATGCAGAGGAGGAGAACCCGGGGGAAGGAATCTGTGGCCTTTTTGAAGAGATAGATGATATTATTGAAGAAGAGGTCGAGCTGACAGGATTCTGTGATGCTGAGCCCGGAGAGACGTTGGAGAACTGGACCTCCACGCCCATCCTGGTCTCCCGAACTCCTTGGTAGAAGGGCACCATTTTATGCATGTTTAAATCGGTGGTAGTCTGGAAGAGGCCCGAGACCCACCATTTTGCATTTTTCTTTTTAACTGTTTAAACTTTAAATTCCCGTTGTGATGTTCAAAAAGGCAGTATAGTTCTGCCATGGCCAAAGCTTGCATCGTTTTCCATTTTTATGAAAGCCTCTTTTATTTTAAATTTGTTTATTTAATCATCTGTCATGTTTTGATTTTCTAACTCCGTTTATTTATGGTTTCAGTAAGGTAAGTTTTAAACCTGCCAATGTCATGTCGTGTCACAACTGAATGAACAGAATGAGGCAGGCGATGACGAGGTTGATGATTACGAAGAGGAAAGTGAGGAACCAGAGTATGTTGCCAAAGAGTTTCGTCAGTTTGAAAATCAGTATAAACCAAATTTAGAGGAAACTGAAACGGTAAACCTGGGCGACCAAGAGTATGTCAAAGAGGTTAAAATCAGTATTCACTTGAGTGAGGATCAAAGGAAAGTCCTGATTCACTTGCTTGATGAATACGTTGATGTGTTTGTGTGGGAAGTTGGCGACATGCAAGGGTTGAGTACCAATGTGGTATCTCACAAATTACCGATTAACCCAGGGTTCGATCCGGTGAAGCAAAAAACTCAGAAATTCAAGCCTGAACTGAGTTTAAAAATTAAAGAAGAGATCACCAAGCATATAGAGTCCCGTTTGGTAGAAGTGACACAATATCGAACTTGGCTGGCCAATGTTGTTCCGGTCGCCAAGAAAGATGGGAAAATCAGGATTTGTGTTGACTATAGAGATCTCAACAAAGCTAGCCCGAAGGATAATTTTCCGTTGCCAAATATTCATATTTTGATCGATAACTGTGCTAAGCATGAAATGCAGTCATTTGTGGATTGCTACGCAGGTTATCATCAGATTCTGATGGATGAAGAAGATGCAGAAAAGACAGCTTTTATCACACCTTGGGGTGTATATCATTATAGGGTGATGCCATTTGGCCTTAAGAATGCTGGCGCTACTTATATGAAGGCTATGACGACCATATTTCATGACATGATTCATAAGGAGATTGAGGTATATGTAGATGACGTTATAATCAAGTCCCGCGAGAGTTCGGACCACTTGATGCATTTGAAGAAGTTCTTCGATCATTTGCGTCGTTACAACTTGAAGTTAAATCCCGCCAAATGCGCTTTTGGAGTTCCTGCCGGCAAGTTGTTGGGATTTATAGTCAGTAGAAGGGGAATAGAGCTTGATCCTTCTAACGTTAAAGCAATTCAAGAGTTACCACCGCCGAAGATGAGAAAAGAGGTGATGAGTTTCTTGGGGAGGTTGAACTACATCAGTCGATTCATAGCTCAATCAACCGTGGTGTGTTAGCCTATCTTCAAGCTGTTGAAGAAAGACCCTCCGACAAAGTGGACTGAAGAGTGTCAGACTGCTTTTGATGCTATCAAGAACTATTTGTCAAATTCACCGGTATTAGTTCCTCCACGAGAAGGGAGTCCTCTGCTGCTATATTTATCCGTCTTAGATAGTGCATTCGGATGCGTGCTCGGTCAACATGACGAGACAGGAAAGAAGGAAAGGGCTATCTATTACATAAGCAAGAAGTTTTCTCCATACGAGTCTCGTTACACTCTGTTGGATAGAACATGTTGTGCTTTGACTTGGCTTGCCGAGAAGTTGAGACATTACTTGTCTTCATATACTACATATCTCATTTCTAGGATGGACCCGTTGAAGTATATTTTCCAGAAGGCAATGCCAACAGGAAAGTTAGCTAAGTGGCAAATGATGTTGAGTGAATTTGATATTGTGTATGTGACTCAGAAGGCAATAAAAGCACAGGCCTTGGCTGATCATCTTGCAGAAAATCCTGTTGATGAAGAGTATGAGCCGCTTAAGACTTATTTTCACGATGAAGAAGTGTCATTTGTGGGCGAAGATATTTCTGAAGCATATCCTGGTTGGATATTATTCTTTGATGGAGCAGCAAATCACCAGGGAAAAGGTATTGGGGAAGTTCTAGTGTCAGAATCTGGTCAGCACTATCCCATGGCAGCTAGGCTCCGATTTAATTGCACGAACAACATGGCCGAATATGAAGCTTGCATTCTTGGATTGAAAATGGCCATCGACATGAATGTCTATGAGTTGTTGGTTATTGGAGATTCAGATCTTTTGATTCATCAAGTTCAAGGAGAATGGGCCGTGAAGAACCCGAAGATTATTCCTTACGTACAGCATGTACAGAAGTTGTGCAAGAGATTTCGCAAGATCGAGTTCAGACATACTCCCAGAATACAGAATGAGTTGGCCGATGCTCTTGCCACAATTGCATCAATAATCAAACATCCAGATACTGATTATATTGATCCTTTGAATATTGAGTTGAAAGAACATCCGGTCCATTGTTTGCATGTTGAAGCAGAACCAGACGGTTTGCCATGGTACTTTGATATAAAGAAGCATTTGGAGTCTGGAACTTATCCTGAAGATGCAACATCCAACAAAAAGAAGTCGATACGCCGCATGGCTCTCAACTTCTTTCTAAGTGGAGAAGTCCTTTATAAGAGAACTCCAGATTTGAGTCTTCTAAGATGTGTCGATGTTGTTGAAGCCGCGAAGCTTATTGAACAAATACATGCTGGAGTTTGTGGAACTCATATGAATGGGCTCACTTTGGCGAGAAAGATCCTTCAAGCCGGTTATTTCTAGATGACTATGGAGAATGATTGTTGCAAGTTTGTGCAGAAGTGTCATAAATGTCAAGTGCATGGTGATTTGATCCGAGTGCCGCCTCACGAACTTAATGCTATAAGTTCACCTTGGCCATTTGTAGATTGGGGCATGGATGTCATCGGTCCGATAGAGCCAGCCGCTTCTAATGGACACAGATTTATTTTGGTCGCCATTGATTACTTCACCAAGTGGGTGGAAGCAACTTCTTATAAGTCGGTAACCAAGAAAGTTGTAGCTGATTTTGTTCGCAACAATCTGATATGCAGGTTTTGAGTACCAGAATCCATCATTACTGATAACGGTGCAAATCTCAATAGTCACTTGATGAGAAAGATATGTGAGCAATTTAAGATTACTTACCGAAACTCGACCGCTTATCGTCCTCAAATGAATGGAGCTGTAGAAGCCGCCAATAAGAATATCAAAAAGATCCTGAGGAAAATGATTGACAATCACCGAGGTTGGCATGAGTTGTTGCCATATGCTTTATTGGGTTATCGAACGACTGTCAGAACATCGACTGGAGCTACTCCATACTTGTTGGTATATGGAACAGAAACAATCATACCTGCTTAAGTTGAGATACCGTCTTTGAGAGTCATCCAAGAAGATGAGTTGAGTAATGCTGAATGGGTTAGCAAGAGAATCGATCAATTAACTTTGATTGATGAAAAAAGAATGGTTGCCGTTTGTCATGGTCAACTATATCGATAGAGAATGATTCGTGCTTTCCACAAGAGAGTAAGAGCCAGAATTTTTGAAATCGGGCAGTTGGTACTTAAACACATTTTTCCTCATCAAGAAGAGTACAAAGGAAAATTCGCACAAAACTGGCAAGGGCCCTACATGGTCCGCAAAGTATTATATGGAGGTGCTTTGGTCCTGTCAGAGATGGATGGTACCGCTTGGACGAAACCGATCAACTCAGATGCTGTCAAGAGATACTATGTGTAAAGTTCAGCTTGTGTTTTCTGTCATTTACTTGTAATTGTTCTATTTTGATTGTATTTGCTTTGTCTTAAATTTTATCCCTCTTGTAATGAACTACGTCTGACCTGAATTCTCAAGAATGAGATACGTAGGCGGCCTATGTCGGCCTCGGTCACCCCATTTTATCCCCTTTAAATATTTCTTTGTATTTGAACTACATTCGACCTGAATTCTCAAGAATGAGATACGTAGGCGGCCTGTGTCGGCCTCGGTTGGTTTCCTTTGTAAATTTCTTATTTTTGTTGGCCTTGAGGGGAACTACGTTTGACCTGATTCCTGCCTCAACAGGATACGTAGGCGCCACAAGGGTTCGGTCATACTCCCGTAAGATTTCTATTCCACTTTGCAATAGAAACTGGGACAGATGTTTTGAGAGAGACTCAAAAATTCTCAAGAAGAAGATTTTTCCTCAGTAAGCCAAGACTGAAAATACTTCAAATTGCAACTGGGATAGAATTTTCGAGGGGACCTCGAAAATTCCATGATTTACTTACCGACAGTTGAAGATAAGCCATAATTTGTAACTGGGACAGAAATTTTGAGGATGGCCTCAAAATTTCAACATGGGTTTATCGACAGTTTGGAGTGATTGTGAACACTCCCCAGCGAATAAACCTCCAAGAATCTGACTCAAAGAAGTTCGCTAAGCCTGACGTGACATGATACTTGGCAGTAAACTTTTCAAATATTACTTCTCAAAATTTATTTTTCTAAAGATTTTCCTTTTATGTTTCATTTGTTTTGGCATAAAATATTTTGTCTTATCTATCAAGAGTTGGGAGATCACGAAGATCAATCGGAGATAGCATGACAAGGAGCAGACAACTGAAGAATCGATACAGATCAGTCCGTTTTGAATCTAACGATTTTTCTGTGGATGCAGGCTTATAATATTGCTCAGAAATCAGCAAATTCGTATGATCGATGAATGTGGAGGAGTCGAGGGAGGAAAAATCTCTCCCAAATTAACGGTGTTCCTGTAGACGCAAAAATTATTTTATTGTTTATACCATCGACTTGGGAATATGATTTGTTTATTTCAGTCAATTTCCAACAACACGAAGTCTATAAAGAGCGTTTAGCTAAATTCAAAGGTGAATTAAGCGAGGAAGAGTTTACGATTTCCGTAAAGGACATCATTTTGCTTCATAATGTCAGATATGATATTATACATTACCCGGAGGGGTCATTTATATTATTGCCGATCAAGACGATATACTATCTGGAAGCCATTTTACCGTTATCCTCGATTGAGACGATATGATTATCCAGAATGGCGCCCAGAAGATCGCTATGGTGCTCGATTTAAGCACTATCTTCATTTGGTACCAAGGATGACATCAAGATTTAATCACAAGAGGATATTTATGCCCTGCAAAAGATCATGCATCGCGAGTCAATATTCATGCATCGCGGAAGAACATGCATCGCGAGTCAATATTCATGCATCACGGAAGATCATGCATCGCGAGTCAATATTCATGCATCACGGAAAATCATGCATCGCGAGTCAATATTCATGCATCGCGGAAGATCATGCATCGCGAGTCAATATTCATGCATCGCGGAATATCATGCATCGCGAGCCGATATTCATGCATCGCAAGAAGATTTCATGCCTTGCGGAATCTATTGCATCTCGAGAAGACTCCATCTCTCGCAGAAATTTATACATCGCAAGAAGATTTCATACCTTACAAAATTTATGCATCGAGAGAAGACTCCAGCCCTCGCGGAATTTTATACATCGCAAGAAGATTTCATACCTTGCAGAATTTATGCATCGCGAGAAGACTCCATCCCTCGCAGAGATTTACACATCGCAAGAAGATTTCATGCCTTGCGGAATTTATTGCATCGCGATAAGATTTCATGCCTCGCAGAAATTTACACATCGCAAGAAGATTTCATGCCTTGCGGAATTTATTGCACGCGAGAAGATTTCATCCCTCGCAGAAATTTATACTTCGCAAGAAGAGTTCATGCCTTGCGGAATTTATTGCATCGCGAGAAGATTTCATCCCTCGCAGAAGTTTATATATCGCAAGAAGACTTCATAACTTGCGAAATTTATGCATCGCAAGACGATTACATCCCTCGCAAAATTTACGCATTGCAGGAAGATATTCATACCCCGCAAGTAATGCACTACCAGAGTAGAAGTCGCGCATTCGAAGAAGAATATTCACTTATTGGCATCAACTGCACTCTTTTATTCATGATAAGAGTAAACAACATGAAGAACACATCGACATCAAGAGAAGCATAACACTGCATCATCTTTCATTTATGTTGACATCAGCATGAAGAGTAGATTGACATCAAAAGAAATATCAACACTACATCAGCATTTATTTATTTTGACATCAAATCAAGAGTACATTGAAGATTATATTGCAAGCATAATACATAAGCTTTATTTGCTTTACGTCAAACCGAGCGAGTTGACGTCAAATGAAGTAGGAGAAAAATTAAGTGTCGACACGGTAAAAGACACTATCTCCCATTTGAATTACATTTTTAAGCTGACGAGTTTTATCTCAGTCTTTGTCGAGAGCATCCGAAAGGATGAATTCTCCAAAACATACCACAGGTGCGGACGACATTAAAAGGGATGCAGCACAACGTGGAACTTTTTCTCAGCAGCGAACTGGGACATAGTCCAAAGAGGTTATCAAACTCTTAGGACGCGAGCAGAGGAGCGACTTCCACCACAATCAAACCACACCCCTATCAGAAGGCATGTGGGGTTTTCTTTCGGTTTGTCAGTTTCTGTTTCGCATCCGGAAGTTAGGTATCTGCCGGGAGCAAGTCTCCAATCTGAGTGACAATGCACCAAGAGCTTTGGAAATTATGTCCGTGTAAAATCTTATCTATGGATGTGAAGAGCTCCACATTCATGGATAAGAAGTTACAAGCCTCTTTTTCATATTCGACTTAATTGGTCACTCGTCCAGAACCAAAGGTTATCTAGCATAATAGGTTTCCTTTTCAACCGATCGAGTCAAACTACAAGCAGACTGATTCCTAAGGTTTAAAGATATGTAGGCGAGCTCAATGTTGAAAATTCGTCTGTATTCCAACATTCTCACTCGAATCTTATTCTCGAGCTTTTCGGTACCTTCATAATTTGGTATCGAGGTAGCTTTTGATTTCTTTCAAAATCGTGCGTTAAATCAACCGTATCGAACTACAAGTGGCCTGAATTCTCATATAGCCTGAGATATGTAGAAAACCCATTTTTTGGGGCTCGGCCAAAATTCTTAAATTCCGTACCAAATGCCTTTTCTAAGGACGAATATGTCGTCGGTCAAAATTGGTTTGGTCAATTTCATTTTCCTCGAATTTCTTGCATCAGTCCAAGGAAAATGAGGGACAGTTGTTGACACCCAATTTTGACCCTCCTCGATGGTAATTAACTAGCAACCTTCTTGAGTTTTAAACAATTTAAAACAATTAATTTTATAAATTAGGATATATATATATATATATATATATATATATATAAAAAATAATTGTAATAAATAATTTTAGATTGCGAGTTATTTAAAATAAGGTTTTGACACTTCCTATATTGCTTTAGTTAGTGTATATGCTTTACATAATTATTCATATATTTATCGTATTTTTATTGTTACTCAAAAAAAAAAGTAATAGCAAAATAATAATATATATTCGGTTAGCTATTTAGCTATATGATAGTTTTCTTTTTTTTTAGTTAGTTAATTTTTGCGTAGCCGAATTAATTATTTTATTTTTGTTAATCTCAAGAAGCTGGTTATATAATTATGTTAATTCGTCTTATTTTAAATTTTAATCAAAGCGGTCAATTACATTTAATTTGGCTAAATTGACGAAGCTCTTAATTAGAAGACCAATTTAGACCTATCTTTCAATTCCCATGGCCCAAATTTTTAGGCAGCCCATCTTCCTTCTCCTAATTTCCCTTTCCCCAATTTGGAGTGCCAGCCCACTTCCTCTTAATTTCCTTTAACTAGATAAAATACTCAGCCCAATATTTTCCTAAATCGACCCACTCCTAATTCTTTCCTTCTCCAGCCCAACCCCTTTCCCTTCCTAAACTTTACAGCTCACGCTCTTCCGATAACGGCAATGACAATTCCAACGCGAGTGAACAGGGAGAGAACGTCATCTTCACGCTTGTTCCTCAGACTCCTACGCGCCTTACCTGGGAGCGAGTTCACGGCGATAGACGACGAGTTCACGTCTGGTATGCGAGGCAACGGTACTCTGCAATTTCTTCATGTCCCTATCTTCGTACTGTTGCAGCAGAGAAAGCATCAGGTTTTTCGTCCTTGTAGAGTGAGATTGAGCCACGTGATTCTGCCAAGGACATGAATTCGATCTCAGCCCTCCACCTCGCCTCAAATCCGTTCGATTCGTTTGGGATCGAAGGAATATTCGGTGAGTTTTTGAATAAGATTGGGATTGGAATTCAAAAGGGGTCTTCAAAATTCGATTTTACCCTCGTCTTTCCCCCCAAATTTTGACCGAAAATCCCTCTATATAGCCTCTGCTTCTCCTCCATTTCCGGGGGATTTTTTTTTTTTGGGGGGAAAAGAAATTTTTTGGAAGAAACACATTGAGAGCAACTTCAAGAAAGTCTAACCAAAGAAAATATATATATAAAAAACATTCCAAGGTCGAGTGTATCTTAGTTTTGAGCGAAGCATCACATTATCCATCGGCTTGCGTCGGTTTCTTCGAGTTTCGCGGAGGTTTGAGTTACGAGATTGGAAGTTCGTGGTCTTGCTCGTCATTGTCTCCGTTTGCTGCCCTGAAAAATGTGAAAAATCCTTTCTAACTCTTACCTTTTTATATCGATGTTGAAGTGGTATGTTGTTGTTTTTTGTTTATTTTTCTTTTTTCTCAATCATCCCTGTTTCTTCTTGATTTACTATTGTCATATGACAAAAGCTTGCTTGTTCTTTTAATGAGGTCGGTTTCGTCAACTAAAATATGAAATGTCTGCTTTGTGTGAGTTACTCACCTTCGAATATCCATGAGAATTGTGAGTAGAATTCGAGTTAGCTGATTTCATTCGGTGAGGTTCAACGTGGTTTTGTCCACTGCTGGTTCGTTCATTAAGCATTTCGTGAGTTTCTTATACTCAATCCTTTAGAACTAGTTATTTGAGAATGTGGTTCAAATGGATATATGTGATATTATGTATCTCGAAATTGTGTCTATCTTGGAACTCGTCATTCTTCTCGTGTTTGTCTCTTAAGTTCTCACAACTATGCAGATTGTGAATATGCCTGTAGCTTAAAATTTGTTATTCTAGAGCGTCAAGCTTTGAATTTTATCCAAAATATTGTTGGTCTGCGAGTCTTAAAGTTAAATGGTTTAGCTCTTGCTTGCATCTATCCAGTCTTCTACTTACTACTATAACTTAGATTTGGCTGTTGATGAGAAAAAAGATTAGTTGATGTTTTTGTCGGCCATGGCCATGTATTTGTTTGATAATAAATTTGCGAATCCATGTGGCTTGAATTTGTTACTCGACTAGAATGTGTATCTGTTGGATTTCTTCATAATAGGTCTAACCGTTTTGGTCCATATTCGATTATGTTTCATTCCTCTCTGTTTAAGCTCAGTTTTGTTCCAATAAAGTTATAAGTAATTATTAATTATGCCTTCGTTATTCTTCATATCGAATCTGCCTATCTGTCATTGTTTCATACTAAAATTTGATTAGCATTAGACTTAAATAGAGGGCTGTTCATTTTTCTTGCATTTGATTTCATAGATCTTAGTTCTTTATGTGGACTTCATCTTGTTTAAATCCTCTTTGATTGAGTGGCTACGTAAATGAGATTTTGTTCCCTATTTTGTTATTGGTGGAAGTTTTCTTTGCCTAAAGATTGATATGATTCTCATATGTCATATAGATTTTGGGTCTTGGTTGTTAGCATGTTAATAAGAAGCCTCTCCTTTGGTAGGTTAAGGTGAAATGACTATATTTCTTTGAAATATTGTTGAGGATATACTTCGTGTTCAATTGAGTATAAAGTCGCTTTTAATAATTATTTTATATTAGCTCTTAGTCAATTATTTAGCTTGACTTAAAGGAGTTATCCGTGATATTCAAATGGGTTCCCTAATGTGTATTGTACAAAGTGTGGTTCATGCTCCATTAGTTAGTTAAGTGAGCATTCATTTGGAATTAGTTCTATTGCTTTCCTTTTATTGTCGAGTAGATAATGTTGTCAATAAAAATATCACTATTGCATATCTCTTGATTGTCATTGCTTTAATTTAGAGTTTTGATTGTTATTGCCTTCCATTTCTTGCCAAATGGATGTATCTTTCTACATATTTTCTTCCTGGCAAGAAATTTATGTAACTAATGTTTATGTTCTTGTATTTTAACATATGTGTTTGATCCTTGTTGGCCTTTTAATCTATTTCATACTAGATATGCCAAAAGGGTATCTTTTAGAGTGGATTTAAAGGAGGTAGTAAGGTTGAAAATTTTATTGCCTATTTTCATTAGGTGGTTTGGTCTTGTTTCATATTTGCCTTTGTTAGTAATAGCATTGTTACATCTTATTTTATTTTCTTCCTTCTATTCTAAATGTTGTATCCTTTTGCTAATTTTTTTTTACTTGTCTTTACTGCATGTTCTTTCGTGTGAGTCACCGAAGTGGGCCAAAGAGGCCTAATATACTCTCCTCTCAAGCCAACCTCTCACTAATAGAACAAGGGGTTGAAAGGGAAGCTGAAAACGAAGCTTTTAAATAGGAAATGCAATTGCTGGAAGCAAATGGAAGAGTTTGAAGAAGTTGGGGTCATTAGGACCCAAAACTTTATTTTTTCCTCAGAATTTGTATTTTGTTGTTGTTGGGCCTAAGCCCATTTAATTATTTACTTATTGTATTCCTAGAATTTAGGACAGGTACAGGTGAAGCGGGCCAAAGGCTCAAAACAAATGGGTTAAAAACCCAAAACAGGTGGGTCCAAAAACCGGTCAAGGCGAACAGAACCCGTATTTGGACCCAAATCTCTTTCCCTCTCTCTTATTTCTTGTTTATTTAGTTGCTTTATTTGTTAGTTAGTTTAAAGTTAAGAAACTTCCAAATCCCTGCAAACGCCGTTTTGTTTTAACAACTTAAGTAAATCAAGTTTAAGTAGTTTTCAAATAATTTCTTCAAGTTAGGTATTTCACTTAGGTAAAAGTTAGACGTTAATTTTCAAGCAACTCTAAGAAATGTTTTATCGCACTTTTAAGTCTTATCCAAATAATTAGTTGTCGGATAACCGCAAGTTAGCGGACGTCTTAGGTGCTTTACAAAACCTTCCTAAGACGTTAATATGAATCCCCGAACCCCTTTTAAAAAAATTTCAATTGATTTTTCCTGTTTAAGTCTTTTGAAAAACAAAAGTTTTCTTAATTTTTCTCAAAATTAAGTGGCGACTCTCATAAAGTCGAAAAATTTTCAAAAATATCATTTTTCGATAAAACAAACACAATTTCGAATCCCTTGTATAGAAGTTAGTCTTTTTTTTTATATATAAATTTTTTATTTAGAATTCTCGGCTTGGGGACCCGAGATCGAATCCCCACACTTACACTTCCTTTCTTCTTTTCTTCACTTTGTCTTAAACATCTCGGCTTGCAGACCCAAGATCGAATCCCCACGCCCACATTCCTTTTTTTTCTTTCTTTCCTTAATTCTTCCGTTTAGACCGAGAGGATGTGGGATCCATCCCCCACAACCTCATTTTTCTTTTATATAATTTTTCTCCTAACTTTCTTATCTATCCGAGAGGTTGTCGGTTCGATCCCCACACACCTCATTTAATTTATCTTTCCTTTTTATTTTGTTTCTTCACCAGCCTTACCCCATTTCGAATCCCCCTCACCTCACTTTAAATATTAAAATTTTTAGCAGCCTTCACATAGTGAGGTCTCGAGTTCAATCCTTGGTGACCTCACATATTTTAAAATGATTTTTAAATCTCCAATTTCTCAAGTTACATAACCGAACAAAATTTCCAGTAAATCTGGAAATTTGATTGCATTTTCCAGTCCATTTTCTCCACATTTTATACGTTAGATTTTTGGAAAATTCATTGGACATCTCGTACATTTATTTTGTGTATTTTCGTGGTTACATTTGATCAAGAGTTTTCACTCAATTCAGCAACATTACACCACTTATGAATATCATGATTTACTTCAAGTGATTGCATATAAAACAAAAGGATTTAATAATGCATTTTACACACTTGAACCCGTGACCAAAGTCACGACATACACAATGCACACACACGTTTAACACACTTTCGGAAAGCATGCTTATTACTCACATAAATCCGAACATACATGAATGAACATAATCATCACGAAAACACATCACATCCCTAAATTCTACCAGCAAAACATACCCAACCTACAAAATCGGTGGGAGCTAGTGACAGGGACATTCAACGGGGAACATTCCTAGTTTTCGGATTAGAATTTGACTGAATCCTAGGGGTCTCTTGGGAAAGGGACCAAGAGGAATAAAGCCCATACCTTTTGTCGATCAACACCCTCCAAATCTGCTCCAATGCCAACCAACTCCCATGACACCAAAGCCTCACCACCAAACTTCAAGCACAACCCATCAAGAACAATGTTTTTGCTTTTTGTTTTTAGTTTAGTTTTTCTTTTGAGTTTTAGCGTTCAAGTTCTTCAAGAGTGATGAACTGTTTATTTTGTTCTTTTACTGATAATAAATGTGAGAATGATAGAATAGGCGTGAGAAAGAGAGTGGAGAGAGATGGGAATAGGTGTAGGAGTAGGAGTTTTAGTTGAAGACTTAGTCAAACTAGGACTCCTTGCCATTTACTATTAAAAATCTGATTTTTTAAAGGCTTAGGTGAAATGACTAATCATGCCCTTACTTAAATCAGATAATTAATATAAATTAATTACATTTAACATTGCTTCCACCAAGGATTGAGCCCGGGTGAAGCTTAACTTGCGAAAAGGTTCAAGTTCCGTCAACCCTACCCGAATCGTCCACCTTTTTATATTAATTAATTAATTAATTAAATACTTAGGGTAATTACAATACTAGCCCTAGCCTGGAAAAGACCATTTTACCCCTAGACCCTCTAAACTTAAGATTACCCCTTTCAAGTCCGGTTAAGACTCATCTGGATGATTCTTAATATTCGGGTGCCCTACATGGCTTGACCCAACCTTGCCTAGCTCAACTAACTCACCAAGTTAGTTGGCTTGGCTGGTGCATAGGTTTTGAGGTCTGGTTCCATGCGCATCAAGCCGTGTGGACCCGGTCTAATCTAGGCATTCTAGGTATGTTTAGGCATTACTTAGCATAGTCATTTTCGGGTTGTTACATTATCCCCCCCCCCCTTAGGAACTTTCGTCCCCGGATGACACTTCTAATTATCTAGCACAATGCCAGTCTTATCATAACATAAGTACTTTACACAGTCAAGCAATATCAACAAAGAATAGAGGAGACAAGGAAACTTAGACTTAAGAGTAGGAAGTCTAACCTCAAGAGCTGAAAAGATGAGGATAGCGGGATCTCATATCAGCCTCGGCCTCCCACGTAGCACACTCAACAAGATGGTTCCTTCAATATACCTTCACTGTGGCAACCTCCTTGTTTCTCAACCGCTTTACCTGCCGGTCTAAAATCTCAACAGCAACCTCCTCATAAGACAATTCTTCATCAACCCCCAAACCTTCAACATGCAGAATTGATGTTGGATCACCAAGACACTTCTTTAACATAGATACATAAAAGGCTGGATGAAGAGAAGCTAGCTCCGCAGGCAACGCCAACTCATAGGCCACCTCACCCACACGCTGTAGAATCTCATATGGCGCAATGTACCTCGGACTCAACTTCCCCTTCCTGCCAAACCTCATCACCCCCTTCATGGGTGATATCTTCAAGTATACCTGGTCACCAACACCAAACTCTAAGGGCCGCTTCGTGTTATCTACATAAGACTTTTGCCAATTGTAAGCAGTAGCAAACTTGTCCCTAATCACCGTGACCTTCTCTAAGTCCTCATGAATGATCTCTGGACCCAAAATGGATGACTCTCCAACCTCGAACCACCCAAATGGAGACCTACACCTCCTACCATACAGTGCCTCAAACGGTGCCATCCCAAGTTGGAGTGATAGCTGTTATTATATGAGAACTCTATCAAAGGCAGATGGTCGTCCCAACTACCTCTGAAGTCAATCACACATGCTCTCAACATGTCCTCCAATGTCTAAATAGTGCGCTCTACCTGCCCATCTGTCTGAGGATGGAAGGCAGTACTGAGCTTTACCTGCGTGCCTAAGCTCTTGTGGAAGGATCTACAGAAATGCGAAGGGAATTGAGCTCCCCTATCCGAAATGATAGACAAAGGAATCCCATGCCACCTCACAATCTCATCAATGTTAGGTCTCGCATAATCCTCGGCCCTGTAAGTTAGGATACAATCTTAGATTGTAACCGGCGTCGTCGACCTCTCGGAGGTCTAAGACAAGCCTCTCATATCATTCATTGCATTGGCATAGTAAATTTAGCGGAAAAATTTAAAACTTTTCAAAGCACATCATATGCTAGAAACATCCCATCATATATATATATAACATAAGTCATAATACATATTTAGACTCTAAGTCTCTTTGCCATCTTAGACTCAATAACTTTAGAATACATTAGGGACACGGCCCATACGACAGATTACATAACTATACAATAGTTAAAGACTTTACATTAAAGACATTAGTAGGACATCCTTGAACTTAAGGATTCCTTTCCTTGAGCTTGGGAAATCACCTATCAAGCTCCTCAATCATAGATCTCCTTTAAGCATTCTATAACCTACACTTTGTGTAAAAAGTAAAGAAGAATGGGATTAGCACAAGAATGTACTAAGTATGACAACCATGCAAAAACATGCATTTAAAAGGGACATTTCCTTTGAAATCATACTTCATGCCATTTTGAGTAAATCATCTTAAAATCTTTATCAATAGCATTTATATTATCCACATACTTCATAGAAACACAATCAAAGGCCAAACATCATAGAAAAGCACACATAGAATTTAAGTACAAATAGAGGTCACTTTATAGTGAACTCACTCTCCTTAACATTAACTCTTTCTTTTAATTCGTTTGCTTACTAAGTAATTCTTTAGGGATACTTGGTGTAATGCATCACCTTAGGAACATAAGAGAATACCACACATAGCATCTACACAAGACAACACATGCCATCATAGAAGTATTGTACAATAAAATCATAGTCAAACCAAGACTACATTATCATACATAAACGACACATACATAATCATATCTATTAAGGTACCTTCCTAAGACTTCCTAAGGAGTCACTTGTGCAATGTCTAGATGGGTTCATTACTTCCACCTATTCTAAGTAACTTATGTTAAGTCCTCCTAGTTAGGATTCTATTCAATTACTTCCATTGTCCATTTTACCGTTAGGGAACTATAACCTCAACCGACATAGACCATGTGATGCTAAACATGGAATCCGGTGTCATCAAACCTTACACCGATGGAAGTTGGTCTACTGGCCAAAGTAGAACCAATATAAACATAGCTATCAAGGTAGGATCCCCTAGCTAGTATCCTATGGTGGCAACATAGTTCAAGAAATAAGAGGTAGATATCCCTATTCATACCATTTGGTAAAGTGGGCCGCTCCTCATGGGAATCTCTTAGATGACATATCCCATAAACAAGGGAGTTAACATCACATGGGCAACTTTAGGATGAATCTTTCCTTCTATGGATAAGTCATCACCTCCCGTTGTCAAGTTCGCTCGGTGCTAAGTTAAAATCCTTTATTACGTTTATTTATAAAACATAAGTTTAGGATAATCATTCCTCATATGCTTATAGCATATTCAAGCACCTATCTAGTCTCATAGCATTCTTGGGCACCCCTCTCAAGGCCCCTCTAAATTACTAGATCATCCATGTGTGTGAGTGTATACTTAGATGTGAGCAAACCTTTCACATAACACATAAGGTCACACATGTTCATATATCAATGCATAAGTCTATAGGCATAACCATATGAGCAATACTTTCATATAAACCTACTAAGATACAATACACATTCATACTTCTTCATATCATATTCATAAAATGTTCATATAATCATCCTTCATATGCATAAGAACCAAACCTAGAAACTATCCTATCAAGATACACATGTGCAATGCATAGACAAGGTCCCATACCCTTGCCCATACTAGTACACCTATCAAGTCATCCTAGTAAGGGAATACAAATCATACATTCATAAACATCACCTTAATATGCATTGTAGTAGACACTAGTGAATATGAGAACTACCTTTCATTTAGACACAATGACTTATACTACTTGTAACATGCATGTAAGTGAGAGTGTGTGTACATTGACCAACATGATCATATAATGGCTATCAATGACTTGTCAAGTCAACCACCCTCTTAGATCACATTACACTTCCAAGTACATAGCACACAACACATAATAGCATAGGAGACAAGACAATATATACAATGTAATCAAGACTCCTAACTTTAGCTTTTCACACTTTCATATAAGGGGTACATAGGTAAGGGGTTATTACCATCTTAACACATCAATGGCAGCACCTATACTTTACCCTAACATGGTTATACACATGCTCATGAAATAGCCACACAACCTAATCCACAATTAGAATAGGAAAGTAAGCATAATCTTCTCATAGTATCATTTTAAGCACATGTTCATAAGTTCATCAATATGCCTTCAATGCCATACTCAACACATATATAATGACAATAAAGTAAACACCGCCACCATAAGTGGATCATACCACACAATGCTATACAAGGCTTCATCAACATTACTATAAAGGAATAGAGAAGTAGAAGAGTAAAGGAAATAAGCATTCTTACCCAATTCTCACCCTTTGATCATCATTGATCAATACACCTTATTGATCAATTAAATACATATATGGCAGTAGCTAAATCTACATTAAATGTATAAGAAACCATGTACAAGTCACTACATGATTTTACCATAACATAATACCACGTATCAACATACTAGGAAAGTAGAATAACATAGATCAGTAATCAATTTCATTCATATGGATTATAGGTCATATTTCATGAATCATATCACCCTAAGACAGTAGCTAATGAAATCATAATCTAGATGAGACACTACTACAATTTGCCATTAAGGTCCATACAAGCATGCTTCATTTAGGGAGTTCATAGAGAGTAAGTTTACATAGGTTAATCATATTCAACCTATCATGAATTGACCCATATTGTATTAATTACATATAATTCATCCTCATATTTCATTATAGGCAGCAACTATAGACATTAACCATAATCAATTCTTATAGCGACTAACCTAACGTCAAGATCGCAAGTTACAACTTCATAGACAAGAAGAACCTAGATTAATTCAAACCAAGCCTTCTCTACTTTGGTAATACATGATTTATATCCACAATTCAACCATGGTATTAACCTAAAACAGTAGCTACAAGAACCACAACTTAATCGAAATTCACTTTAGATCACAAGAAAACCAATGTTACAGTGAACTATAGAAAACTAGGCTAAACATGCTCAAATCTTCATACATTGATCCTCATGGATCATTCAACATCAATTCAACATCAATTCATGTAAATAACAGTATATACAATCAATTCAACGTAAGGGAATCATAATTCAATCGATAACAAGTCAAGATCACAAAGCCCATGCAAGAGCTAAACCAATTTTGGAAGGAATATGGGTTCATCATGCCATTGGAGTGAAATCACATTCAAATCACTGTATTAACTTCAATTCATCATGATTTAATCATTAAAAATGTTTTGAGAAAGAACCCATGGCTAGATTGGAGAAGAAGAACTTTGATCATAAACTTTCTTTGAAAACATTGAGAAGAACTCTCCAAGTGAAAGTTACTTAGAGATGAAGGATCACCATACCTTTATCTACAAGAAATCCTTTAAAACTTCATGATTCATCCATAGAAAATCCATCTCCAAGCAGCTCTTGAGCTTCACCAACAATGGTGGTTTTAGAGAGAACATTTTTGGAGGGAAAGGCTTTAAACATGTGAGAGGATTTTGGGAATGGGTTGATCACGTTTTTAAAGACTTATATACACTTAAAATTAACTAAATAAACCTATTATAGTCAGGTTAGGACGTGAGGTGAATTTCCCATTCACCCCTTTAAGTGGCAGCACGCAGCAGCCAACCTGCAGGCCATCCGCGACGAGAGGTTCGACGGGGCGTCATGGCCATGATGGGCCGTTGCAGCCTCCGTCGCCCATGCCTTAGCCAAATTCTTGTCTCAAGACCTGCCCAAGGCAAGCCCCCTTCGACGAGATCTGCTTGACGGTCCATTGGTGGCCCAACGATCCGTCATTGGGTCCGTCAAGGGACACTGCCCAGGCAGTGTCTTAGGCAGCCTTGGGTCGTTCTTTTGGGGCCTCTTGTGGGGCCCTTTAGAAGTCGTACTCGGAAGTTTCCAACGCGATTACAAACCTTAACATGTTATAGGCCTACCACATAAGTTTCATCCAAAACAAACACCTACAAGACGTCCAAACAGCCTTGACCCCAACATGACATACGATGAACGTCTTAGGGGCTATCTTTCGAACGCCTTGGACGTTCTTGGGCGAAAACTACATTATGTAGATAGGTAAAAGAAATTATGTATACATATACTATGTTTTAAAATTTTCTTGGATCTTTGTCGTGTGTTTACTCACTTTGTATTTTGAATTTTTTTTAGTGAAAATCCTAACTCCTTCCAATAGATATCAGAAGGACCACAATCTTATTTAGTGATGACTGAGTGATCAAATGTGTGTATGATCTCTCAAAAGTTTTTCGTTTAGTTGTGAATGTGTTATTTTCATGAATAGAAGAAAAATCGACTTAATGGCAATAGAAAAGGGTCCCACTTTTATGCTTGTGTAGTGGGTAAAGGTGGTATAGTGGAAGTCGTGTCTAGTGGGTAGGGTCTGCCCATGACCAACCCAACCCGACCTGAGAAGAACAGGCCAATGAATGACATGTTCTATTCATAAGGGTTATTAGGTGGCCTGGACTAGGCCGACTTTTAGTTAGCTACTCTTCTAAAGTGAGCGTGGTTGTTCCGTTGTGATACCATTAGGACACAGGAAGAGCGGTGTAGTGCCATTTTCAGCCTCTTTTTTTTTTTTTTAAATCCTAATGTTTTTTTCTGTGATTTTGATATGTCAAATAGTGTTTTCACTGGATAAGAAGATAGGGGATAAATGTTTTATGATCGCAGCATGAGAACTTATTATTATATGGGGTGGTACACCAGAGTATTGGGAATATATGTCTCGTCCGGACTCCATGTTCTATATTTTTGTGGCTCATTTCCATGTACTATAAATTTTAAAGAAAATACTTTATTAAATATAACTACCGAGGAGGTGAATTTGTTTTTGTAGATCCTCTGAAGTGGCAAAAATTTTATTCTGTTAGCTTGATATCCTAGACAAAATAGAAACTTGAATATTGTTGAAAAGAACCAGTTATTTCTTATCGAGTTTTCAAATCAGAAGATGGATTTTATGTCCTTAGAAATATTAAGGCAGTTTGTAGATTTGTTGATTCTGAGATCGACCATGAAGTAGAGACACGAGCTAAAGCTGTCCATTTTTTAGGACGAGGACCTAGAGCGAGGCTACCCTTGAAAAGAGGGGATGGATAGATGAAACAAAAAAAGGGAAACATTTTCAATGATATAGGAGAAGACAGAAATGTTGAAGCTCGATTGACGGAGATTGGCAATGTAGTTGAAAACACGGTCTCATTGTTCAAGGATTTAAGTTTCGTCTAGAATAAAGAAGAGATGGATTCTCCTCTTACTGTGCCTATTATTTTGGTCACATTCGGATTGAATCGAATAACTCTTATCTCTATAGTCCTTTCCCAAAGAATATATTGAGCGCGAATAGGAATTGGCTTATAATGCGTAGTTGATAAATAAGAAACACTTATTTTAGATTTATTATAAAATATTCCATAGATTTGTTGGATGAAGAACCATATTTGTACCAGCTCCTCCTGCCATTGTAATTGTTCTGTATAATACCATAAATTTATTTATCTTGTCAAATTTTTGAAATCACATGCATATGTTTTTGGAACATCATATCTGGAGGGTTTCTTTTGTGGTTCTATCACCCGGTATGGGGTCAGCTACAGTGTTGCATTCTCTTACCTAAAACGTGAGTATCTCTCAGACTTCTCAATTTATATTTCCGTAGGGATAAATTTTTTTTAAATGTTCATTATAAAAGCTACAGCATTTGGTATGCCACAAGCTATGATATCAGAAGACACTGAAGATGCCCAAACGACTAGCACTGAGAAAGAAGACTCTAATAGTGAACCGTATTCCATCACCTCAGGTAACTAACTATCCAGGAAATGTTATTGATCAAATACCAATGCTAATCCTTCATTTTCAAAAGATATGTTACTTTCACGATACTTGCAAGAAATGAAAGCTTAGAGTGTTACTTGCCATAAATTGGCACTTCTTAAGGTAGTAAGTGGAGCTTTCAGGCCAGGTGTTTTGGCAGATTTGTTCCGAGTAAGTGGTGCTAAAAAATGTTGAAGTTTGATTTTAGTTACTGTAGTAGGTTTTAGCAAAATAAGTTAATTAGTTTAAGATGAATTTAAATTTTGAATTTTAGTTAGGTTGTTTGAATTGTTGAGATATTTTAGGTTGTATTAAATTTCAAATTATGAAGATTATATTTTTATGTTGGCTATTTAAATCCCTCAATGCTTAATAACATTATTTAAAGCTATTTCAATCCATTGAGAGACTTTTCAATTTTTTTGTGCTGCCCCATTTTTTAAAAAATATCAACAGTTGTATCAAGAGCTTCATTGATCTTAAAGGATCTGTGAAATCTTCCAAAAGATTACCTTTTTAACCCATCAGGGCTACCCATTTTAACCCATCAAGGGTATCATTTTAACCCGTACTTTTCTCAACGCACAGGCATTTTCTAAATCATTTTTTAACCAAACTAATGGCAAGCATCAGTCTCTCTTTGAATGCTTCAAAAAATTTCACTGGTGAAAACTATCAGATTTGGTCAGTGAAATGAAATCATATCTTGAAGCCTATGATCTCTTGGAAGTTGAAATGGAAGACATACCCTTACAACATCTCCCTGCAAATCCTACCCTCCAAAAAAATTCAAAGCCAAAACTGTAATTCAAAATTCAGTTTTGGATTTGATTTTTTTGAAAATCATTGCTTGTGAGATGGTAAAAGAAGCTTGGGAAAAATTAAAGAAAGAATATCAAGGAAGTGACCGAGTCAGGTAAATGCAAATTTTGAATTTAAATAGAGATTTTGAATCTCTTATGATGCAAGAGGATGAAACTATTATTAAGTGTGCTGACAAGATTTCTTTTGCTTGACGAGGATTTCCAAGATGATAGAATAGTAGAAAAAAATTCTTATGCCAATTTCATAGAGATTCGAATCTAAAATTTCATCTCTGGTAGAGCCTAAAGATCTCTCTACTATTTCTGTTTAAGAAATACTAAGTGCTCTTCAAGCAGAAGAGTAGCGAAGAGCATTCAGGCAAATTAAAGATAATGTTACTGAGGGTGCCTTTAATGCACAAAACAAAAAAGAAAAAGGTGATTATCCCCTTTGCAAATACTGCAAAAGAATAATACACTTGGAAATTTTTTGTTGGTGGAGACCTAATGCAATATGTGAAAATTGCAAATAAGCCAGTCATGTTACAAAAGTATGCAAGCTGAAAAATAATCTTCAAGCACATGTTGTAGAGATAGAAATCGAGGAGGAGCAACTTTTTTAAAATTGCAGTATCTAAAGCAAAGGAGGAGTGTTGAAGTTTTCTTTTTGTTACTGCAGTAGTTTTTAGTAAAATAATTTAATTAGTTTACGATGAATTTGAATTTTGAATTTTAGTTAGGTTGTTTGAATTGTTGAGATATTTTAGGTTGTTTTAAATTTCAAATTATGCAGATTATATTTTTATGTATGCTTTTTAAAGCCCTCACTGCTTAATAAAATTATTGAAAGCGATTTCAATTCGTATGTCATTGCACTCTTTCTAAAATGCAGAAGTGTCCCCTAGACTATGACCGAAATTCCAGAGATAGACCTAAACTTAACTAGAGTTCTATTAACCCCCCCCCCCCAAACTAATTTAAAAAGGAATAAATACATCACAAATGTTGACATGTCATAGAGAGTGTGCATACTCTCATAGAGAGTGTGCATACTTTCTTTCTTTGTAAAATGTTTATTTTAATTTCTTTTTACTTTAATTTTTTTCAATTAATTTATTATGTTTTCACTTTTAATTATTTTTAATAAATTGTCTGTATTTAAAAAAACAATTAAAAAGTTTCCTTTAATTTTAATGGTTTATATTTTTTATGTTTTATTTGATTTTCTTCACTTATTTTGATATCCGTTCAAAATTAACTTATTTTAAATATAAGAAATTTGAAATCAAATAAAAATGAAAGACAAAGATAATAAACTCAACAGAAAAATAAAATAGAATAACATGAATGTAAGTAAAAAAATGTGTATTAACTTAATTAAAATACAAGATAAAGAAAAATAAGAATATTTTCTAAAAAAAATTAAAAAACTATTTAATAAAAAAAATTACGAAATATTTTTTAAAATAATAATTTTTTAAAAAATTATTTACACACATGGCAGGCGAATGTGTACAAACACAACCAATTGGAGTGTTGAAGGTGCCACATCAGCAGAAAATGTGCACACAAATATGAATAAAATGAGTTCAGGGGATAATAGGATTTTAGTTAAGTTTAGGTGTGTCTTTGGGATTTCTGTCAAAGGTTAGGGAAGTATTTATGCATTATCCCTATAATATTAGTATAGAATCAATTAGTCCACTTCATTTGACGCAAGTTAAGTAATTTGTCACATTTCTTCGGCCCTTCTTTTTGGGCATAATAAGAGATCAAGTTTTCTTGAAATAAACAAATGTCAAAATTACACTATTACAAAAATAATTTTTATCTAAAATAAATATGCACATTAACGAATAGTTCTAGAGCCTTTACCGACATTAACTAATTGTCATTAGATTCAATGTTGCTATAATCTTTAGGAACATTTATAGAGAGTATCAGTTCCATCTGAAAATACATATTTACCGAATTGTTGTTAAAGATCATTTTTAGTGTAGTGATAACTCTTTCTTTTGGATTATTTCAATTTAATTTGTGAACTGTAAACTTGGATATAACCTGATAGACTATGTTTTTGAAAAATATTTTTAGCAACATGTCTTTTTCTTCTTGATTGCTAGGAGTAAGGTTGTTTTTATTAATATTTGTGGATATTTGTGAGTTCAAGTGCTCACAAAATTATGTTGTAAGATTTGAATATGTTATGTGTCAATTTTTTGTTTTTAGAATATCCAGTTGTAAACAGTTCCAGTCAGATGTCACCTACTTCTTGGTTGATAATTTCATTAATTCTGTGTAACTGCATATTATAACCATAAAAATAATTATGATTCAATTCAAAATAATTTGGGTGGGTGATATTAAACATAAGCAATAGTAATGACTACTCTAAGACAACGAGGAAAAACATTTGTGATACTAACAATTTTAGTCTCATTTTTAACATATGAATGATACGTCATACTATAATAATAATAGATTGATGGAGGTTCATATGAAAGGAGCTGAAGGTCTTCCATTTGATTTTAGTTAATTATGTTCTTGTATGGACGTGATGTTACACTCTACTTAGGGGTGTTGTTGTTCGATGTTTTTTGGTCTCTTCTTTATTGTTTGATGTTGTTCTTTATATCTTTTTGGAGTTTAGCAATTTTCATTACTTCTGACCAACTATTTTTATGGAGATTTTATTAGACTTCTTTCTTATACTTAAAATCTCTATGACTCATATTTATTCTATTGCAAAAAAAAATATAGCACTTTAAGATTTCGGAGGAGCGCTTTGCCTTAAAATATTATATTCTGGATATTATCAAAAATATGAATATTATCAAATGATCATAATAAGCTCAAATGATCATATGTAACTGTTCTTTTCTTCTTCCTCCTCTTCCTCTTCTTCTTCTTCTTCTTCTTCCTCTTCCTGTTCCTCCTCTTCTTCCTCTTTCTCTGCTTCTTCCTCTTCCTCCTCTTCTTCTTTCTCTTACTCTTCTTTTTGCTCTTCCTCTTCTTCTAGTTCCTCTTCATCTTCTTCTTCCTCTTCTTCCACTTCTTCCTCTTCTTCTTCCTCTTCCTAAACGGGCAGTGAATCCATTAACACACAGTTTAGAGTGCGGTAAAGGGTCCATGGTCCATTTGGGTTTTTGGACTTCCCTGTTTTCCCTTATTATCCTTTTCTAGAAGTTTGAGATTTTACTCTAATGGTCTTCTTCTTTATGTGTGATATGTTTTTAAAATGATACATTATTTCTCCTTAATTTTGGAAAAAAGAGAGTGAACACTCATTTGAGTTATATGTATTATGTTTGTGCACAATATATTTGATAAAAATAACAAATGTAGTTGGGAAGTACTTACATTTGTAAATTACCAGAAAACATTTGACTTTCTTTGAACTGATATGCCATCTTTGATTCATTTTTAGTTCAGGGATAATGAAATAGATTCACCTTTATGCATTTGAAAGAAGATTCTTAAATGTTATTGATACTGATCTCAAGATGTCTTTCATTTATTTCACTATGTTTATGGCTATTGAAACTAATTAGTTCTCGTTGTAAGTTTCCAAGTTAATTATTTTTTATCTTCTACTCATACTTCATGTATTTTCATAGTTATTAATTAGCAGCATGTTAGTAACAATGGTCTACTTGAGTCATTGTGATCCAGAGTGCCGGTCACAACTAGGGTGTACACTCAAATGGTGACACTTGAAATTTCTATTTAGTTCTATCAACTGATAGAAAGTTAACAAGTACGAGGAAATAAAAAATGAAGCAACTTCAAAGATAAATTTTATATATAGTGGGAAACAACTTATTGCTAAAATTAATAATTCTACAAGTGATGTTGCTAGTGTTCATCAAGTAGAAAATTCACAAAAAAGTGGAATGACCCTCAGGATCATTTCCTCTCTTTTACAATATTTTAAGCATTTAGAGCTTTTCTGTAGCGTCCCTAAAGAATTTATGACTTGCGTGGAATGAAAGTTCGACCATCTAGTCGTTCATTTGAGTTTTATGCAAGTTTCTCTGTTTTTGAGGCTTTGAAACTTGAAGGTTAACTTGGGTAAAAATTTCACGAAGACGGCCTCAGAATGAATTTTTGACGGTTCAGTTAGCTACCTTATGGATTATGACTTAAAATAGAGCTTGAGTATAGTACCTACTTTGCATTACGACGACCTTGGATGGAAGTTTTGATGTTTCTGTTGAGTCTGAAATTCCTAAGTTGGTGGGGTAGCATATTTTATATACGCGAACGAGGTTCTAAACGAATCCCTGGCACCCCATCAGAGAATTCCAAGTTGAGAAAACCGGTTGGTATGCATCAGCTGGTGCAACCCCAAAATGGTCTTCACGTTCATGAGCCATGGGGTCGCATTTCCGAAACTTCCTTGTCCAAGCAGGCACAATCACGAATGTCTGTGATCATGTACCTCCATTTTAGCGTGGGTCTGGCTAGCTATCCCTTCCTTGATTGCGAGGCTCTCCTTCCACGTTCCCAAGGGTCCTTTTCCTATGGGTCATTATCACGAGCCTTCACGATGAGCAATAAACACTAGTCTTTTAAATGAGCTCATTAATACATCATGCTGTCTTCAAGAAGTATTTCTGATGTTTCTCGACGTTTGGAGCTCTAGTTAAGGCAATTCAAGTATAGGGTGTTGGTGCTGATCAAGGCTACGTGTTCGATGTTTGGGAAATGGGGGGAGCGTTATTTTGAGGTAATTATCACTAGAAAGGGGCTGCCATGTTACATTAATGGTGAGTTATATTTCATGTTCTTGTTTAGGTTGTTCTGGGCATCGCAATCTCGTTAAGTCGAGTAGATTATTTTGACCGAGTAAATTTTGGGATTCCTCGCATGGGTCCAACATTAACATTTTGACTCAATTTTTTTGGCTCTGTTTCTAATTGTTGCGATTCTGGTGTCTAAACATCTATATTGACATTGTGACCAATATTATCATAGTGTGGTGGTGATTGTAACTTATTCAAAAGAGGGAAGCTCTAGTTCAGCGGTTCAACAGAGCGCTTTTTTGGCTTCCGGATAGGCTACAGTCTATGTTCTCTTAGATTATGCTTCATAAGATAATATTTTGCATGAATTGCATATGTGTTCGGATCTTATGTAGTGACTTTTGGATATTTTTCATCATTCGTATTGCTTGATTCATATATGAGCCTTAAAATAGATAATTATTATATGATCCTTAGTTTAGGACTGTAATTCCTTGCTTATGTTGTAGTTTAATTTTTTTAATCTCTTTAAGGTTGTTCTCGGATTATTTATAGTACTCGGTGTGATTAGTACCTTTACAGTTAGTTTTGGTTGATCATTAATTAATTATTATAATTTCTCCTTGTGAGAATTTATCTGGTTTGGTATACCCTTCGCTAGTGCTAGGATCGTGAGGTAACTTTAGTATTGTGAGGATTCACCCTCATAACGCTAGTAAATTTGATGAACTCTCTATATCATGGTTAGCAATTTCTAGTACACTTGAAGGTCCTAGTGTTATTCATTGATTGTTGAACACAATTCCTTGCTTAGAACACCTTAAACAGCTAGAATGCATTATTTTCAAAATTTAGGATCAAGAAAGAGGACAATGCCGCCTAAAACAATGGGTTTTTACCTCAAAAGAAGACTCCACACTTCCAAATTGATCACTCACATAGCCCCAATGATTCTAAACACACGAGATTTGAATCACCTCAATTGAACCTCTAGAACTCATATAATCACAAAAAATAATTGATTAAAGGTTGATCGGGTCTGGTATTTAGAAGACCAGACCAATACCTTTATCGTGATAACGGGAAAAGAGGTGAAAATCTGGAAGCATAACAAAATTTACATTCACGAGATCAAGGGTCATACCTTGCGATCCTGATGACCAAGGATGGTAAACAAGGGTTAGAACTTCACCACGATCTCGGCCAGAGGCCACACGATTGCGATGACCAAGGAAGCCATACCTTCACGATCGTTACCAAGGTCTCATGATCATAAAGCACAAAGAACCTAACCTTCACAATCATGGATAAGGGTCACAAGAATGAGAGGGGTAATTCTAACCTATACCAACTAATAGATATTAACAAGTTTTTGGCAATTCTGAATCCTCCCACGGGGTGCACATGTTTTGTTCTTAACCTGGTGCATACAAAATAGATATTCTACCCCACCAAATTCAGCATTCAATACTCATTCTAGTAGTGAATATATCCATATGAGGTCATCTATACAAACGTTCAATCCCACACCCAAACTCCAACTTTAACCAAATTCCACAAATTGGCTTAGATATAGATTAGGAGCCTCAAGATCCATGTAAAGGGTCGTTTTAGACCAAACTAAACATTCCAGTGCTAACCATGCTAGCTAAATTCTCATTGTCACGACCCTAGAGCACCCCCTAGTCATAACAAGGCGTACATGACCTCGAAGAGGTCTTATACAAGTCTCATAACATTCATAACATTTGATCGTAAGGAAAAATGACAATAATTTAAAACTTTTAATTTAAAAACCCTTCACTTCAAGAGCTCGACATTTAAAATCATAGTGGAAGGCTACATCTCATATGGCCATATAACTAAGACATGGAACCTAAAGATAGGGTCATGACCCTTCCCAATCAAAAGACTTAAACAAAACTAGACATAACCTATTACAAATTAAATACAATAAACTTCTAAATACTTGTCCTCAAATCACGAGGACATACACTTGGTATTGGAGAACTCTTCCCAATCCATTGAATCTAGAGAACTATATCTCTTGCTAAAACCTACACTTGTCGTAAAAAGTAAAAGAAATATGGGTTAGCACAATTAAGTACTAAGTATGATGACCATGCAAAAACATGGTTAGACAGGGATATTTCGTTTGAAACTCATGCATATGTCATTTTGGTAAAACTTCATAAAGCATATTAGGCATAATCTCCAAAACAAATCAACATACTAATCATATCTTAACATTAGGACATATTCAACATACAAGCTTTGGACAATACATATGCATAAGAATAATAAACATTACATTCTTCACATAAACACATTTAGACCATCCCCTAAGGACAACTCTAAATCATATTTGTACAATGTATGAGTATCATCCCATCATACTACTCACTCTAAGTATACCTTAAAGTCACCTTAGACTAGGCACGTTCATAATCATTAAGTCTACATAAGGAAGTAACTCGTAATACAATCCAAGCAAGACATACACTATTCAATAAATTACATAAGTCAACATTCTATATTAACTTTATTAAGAGTACCATCATTTATTAGACATTAAGTCAACATCCTTAATAGCATACTCATAGGACATAATAGCAAAACCACATAAGTAATCCTAGATTGCACTTGTGTCATGTGTAGATAAGGTACCATAACCCTACCTACACTAAGTACCATCTTTGGACTACCATGCTAATATCTATCATACAATAGTCTCATCCATAGTTCATAAACATAGTAAAGATACATTCATAATCATGTTCATATTCATAATTCATAAACATACTTCATATTCATAGCACATAGACCTATTTCGTATTCATAGAACATAACATAATGCATATGCATAGTGCATAAACATAATACATATTTATAGTACATAACATAATGCATATTCATAGTACATAAACATAATGCATATTCGTAGTACATAAACATAAGAGGAACTCGCCATGACTACTCTCAAAGTCCACTTGTGCCATGTATGAATGACATCCCATACTACCACTCATACAAAGTAAACCCATTGAGTAACCATAGCATATAAGTCACTTACATATTCATAATTCATATTATTCTTCATTAGAGGGAATATAGCCTTAACAAATATAGATCCATGTGAGCTACATGGAATCCGGTGTCATATGACCCCACACCGAAAAAGGTATCCTACTTGCCTAAGGTAGAACTAACATATTTAGCTTTAATGTGGATCCACTATGTCACGACTGGAATCTAGACCCCAGACGAGACCGGCGTCGTTGACCTCTTAGAGGTCGCAGACAAGCCTACTTACGTCATTCTTACTTTACATAGATTAATTTTAGCGGAAAATTTGAAACTTTTTGTTTCTAAATATTGCTTACTAAACATTTCTAATACATTCGTAATTTGTTCACCATCAACCATCTAACATTAAGAGATAATCAAATGAAAGGAATAGTTCAATACTTATAAAGCGTATAATTGCCAAAATGGCACCAATACATAATCTGAATAAAAATAGGAAAGAAATGCTAGTGGAACATGCTCCACTAACTCAACTCTAAAACTAAGCTAGAATATAAAATAGTAGCATCCTCGAAGACATGAGGACCTACCAAAACCGGATGAATGTTGGACGTCCGGATAACTGCAACGATGATCCTGTAGCTCTATCGTCCACCTGTGCCTGCACCTAAAATAGTAGAGTTTGTATAGGGTTAGTACACACTTGTACTAAGTATGGGTATATGCAAGCACACACCAAGGACATGCATGAGAAAGAATAGCTCTTTCCTAACATCATGATTTTTGGAAGTCAAGTCAGTGGACTTGCCAAATTGAGATTAGGAAAGTTTCCAAATTTGGATTTGGAAAGTAAATGATCTTTCCAAATTTGGATTAGGAAAGTTATGCCATGAGAATAACATACATCATCATACTTTTCACATTTGCACACAGCACATAACATTTACACATAGCACATATCATATAGCATACAGTACATTTTGCATGTAGCACATAACTTCTTTCATATCATTCATTCATATGCCATGAGACCTTGGAATCATGGACTTGACATTAAGACATCCCAGAAATGAGGGCTCAACAGATGGGACCTCAACTAGGGAATCTTCATTAGCAAATACAATGTCTGCTTCATTCATTCATACGTACTTCATTTCATTTCATTCATAGTCCAGTGTAACCACCAACTATACCTAGGATGTAGTTTAAGACTTTCATTAGGTTCGTTGTGCCATGACCAAGAATGACCTAATGTCATTACTTGAATCTAACTCACCTTTGATTATCCTATCCTAACACCTTTGGTATCATTTATTTCATTATGTGCATCATTTGAGGCTGGCCTCATTCATTCATTGGGAACTTTAACTTTAACCGACATAGATCATGTGAGCATCATGAAATCCAGTGTCTCCCCCACACCGAAAAGAGGTGGAATCACCGGCCAAAGTGATCCAATAATATGCTAGCTTACATGGGAATTTAACCCCGCCAGATCCCTATATTGTCAGTATAGGTTCGAAGACTAGGAGATATAAGGAGACCCATACCCGGCATGCCGGACAGTCTCATCTCATGAGAGTTACGTGAACCTCCGTCCTTCCCGAAAGAAGGCATCACCGCTCATAGCTAGCCTATCGGTGCTCAGTATAAAGTTCCATTCCATTCATCTCATACGTCATGGAAGTTGCCTTCTAGTATGAGGACATCATAGCTCATTAGATGATTTCTCATCTCATCATTAGTATTAAGTGTGTTAAGCTCAATACCTTCATTAGAGAGTTCATAGAGACTGGTCTCTTCATTATCTTACACTCTCATAAGAGTGTACGTATTGGTAACATTTATTTAGGCTCATTTGAGATTACTCTCATTACATTAGCCTTATATCATGTTGTCACCACATTCATTATCATTAGTACCTTTGCTTTTCATAGTTACTCACCTCTTATTACGTGAACGTTCATTTCATCATATGCCAATGCACTTGGCATTTAGTGTATCTTACACTCATACTTAACCCTTCTAGGGTTCATCATTCCATTACATACTTCTTAGATTCACTTACTTTGAACGTATGTTAGACTTATGTGTCTATACATACAATCCATGAGGCTTTATTCATATTTCGTCTAAGTGATTCATATCTTTCTAAGATTATGTGATACAAGACTTATGCATCTTGTATGTATGCCAAGATCTTGATTTCGATCTATGTATGTGGCATTATTATCGGATATTTTATTCATGTATGACTTATGTATCAATATGGAAACTTGGGCAAGGAAACCCCAGTCTTGAATCAATTGGATACCATTTATATTTTTAATTGATTTTATTCTAATATTCATAACATTATGACTCTAAGTAAAATCACAATATTAACATTGAAGGATTAATTTTCTCCTTAATAATACTCCTAATTTGACCGAAGGGTTGTGGGTTCGAACCCCCACAACCCCTTTCTAATTTTATTAACCTCTTCTTGTCCACTCTCGCCTAAACCAAGAGGTTGTGGGATCAAATCCCCACAGCCTCTTTTATTTTTGTCCTTTAATTCGCCTAAGTAGGGAGGTTGTGGGTTCGAACCCCTATAGCCTCCTTACCTTTAATTTAATTTCGCTAGGGGCTGTGAGGTGGTGGGTTCGAACCCCCACAGCCCCATATATATTTTTTTTAATTCTTTTCGCTAGGTTGAGGGTATTGACAGTGAGGTCGTGGGATCGAACCCCCACAACCTCACTTGTTTTATTACTCATTTTCGCCCCCTCTATTTCCAGCCTTGAGGTCGTGGGTTCGATTCCCACGCCTCACATTTTCTTTTTCTTTAGTTTTACTCTTCCTTTGTTCCCAAGCATTGCGTGTTCGATTCCCCACCAGCCCCATTCCCCTTAGCTCCATTTCATTTTATTTTTTTTTTAATATTTCAGCCTCTTGGTCATATGAGGTCTTAGGTTCGATTCCCCTTGACCTCACCTACTTTAAATCCTTTTTTAAACTCTCCCAAAATTCTAGAATTTTCCGAAACCAAATTTCCAAAAGCTTGAAATTTGGTCACATTCTTTTGCAGCCCATACTCTCTACTTTTCTCATTAGTTTAGGACGATTTTCGTAGGACGTTTCACCAATCGTTTAGCATGTAATTTAGGTGTAGTTTAGGATCACATTTAGTCAAGTGTTTACACTCTAACTTTGTAATTTCACACACCATATGAACATCACATTATGTACAACCTTTACACACAAAATACAAGACTAAAACAAGTTTTTCACACCCTCAAACAGTGACTAAAACGTCACTGCCAACATGCCTACATATCCACATTTTTATTCAATTAAGCTTGGATTATCATTCATGTAGTTTCACGCACATAAACATATTCCCAATCAATATACACATATCACACATGCCTAAATCTACCAGCACAAAATACCCAACCTACAAAGTCATTTGGGAGCTAGAAGGACATGCAATGGGGAAACAACTTAGTTTCGGATTAAATTCGTCTGAGTCCTAAGGATCTCTTGGGAAAGGGACCAAGAGTAAGAAGACCCATACCTTTATTTTTCTTGTTCAACCACGAAATTGTTGCCCAAAATCCTCTCCAAAATCAGTCCAAGTTCAACACCTCAACACCAATTGACGGAAGACTCCTCCCCTTTGCTTAAAGTGATGGATTTTCGTTGTTTTCTTAGATTTTTTGTGTGAGTTCTTCAAGTGTGAAGAACTTCAATATATTTTCTGTTTTTGAACTTGTTTAGGCAGAGAGAAAACGTGAGAGTGAATGGTGAAACGTGAGAGAGAGAGATCGTGAGAGAGTGGCTTCCAATTAGAAGTTTTAGTTTGGGAATTAGTCAAACTAGGACTCCTTGTTAAACTTTTAAATAAAAATCTGATTTTTTTTTTCTTAAATCAGCTAATATTTATTATTTAATTAAATTAGTTTATCCAATTAAATAAAAGCAAGTTAAATCATTGCTTCTAGTGGGGCTCGAACCCGAGTGACTCCCCATTTGCGAAAATGGGTCACTTGGGTCGCCCCAACCCGAATTACTCTTTTTAATTAAATTAATTAACTAATTAATTAATTCCTCAGGGTAATTACAATATTACCCTTGTCCTGGAAAAGACCATTTTACCCTTGGACACTCGAAACTTAAAATTTCTTCTTTTAAGTCTCGTAAAAACTCTTTCGATTAAATCTTCATTTTCGAGAGCCTTACTTGGTTGGTTCCAACCTTTCCAAGATTAACTAACTCCCCAAGTTAGTTGGCTTGGTCGTAGTAAGGGTTCTGAGGTCTGGTTCTACGCGTATCAGTCTGTGTGAACCTTGGTCTAGTCGCAAGCATTCTTGACAACCTAAGTCTTGATCCTATTCATTTTTTTTGGGTTGTTACACACTAGATAATACCTATGCGGGCATATAGTTATGGGATAGGGAGATTGCTTCTAAAAACCAGAACGGAATAGCGAGAGAGTTTCCATCTCATGAAAACATATATAGAAGACCCGTAACTAGTGGGAGAGTCTCTACCTCATTTTCCATATCCGCTCGGTGCTAAGCATTATTCCCAAACTTATACATTAATAGTATTTAAATTGTATATATATGTGTATGAATAATTTAGCCTTCATTCAATAGAATTCATAACATAGCTCATTGAATCAACAAGGTGAGAACTACCATTCACCTTTAGAATCCTAATATACATGTGAGAAATCCTTTTATATACATTCATAGTGTTTTCATGACAACTATCTTTCAATCCACACAATAGGATCATCATAGACATGTCAATTTCATATTTCATAATATGTAAAGGTGCATATGAGAACTATACTTTCAATCGACAACATCGATACACCATAATCATATTTAAGCATTGAATGTGTGTTGTCCCTACTATGACAATACAACAACAACATTATCATCATAGAGACTTCCCTCTCAAAGTGTTCATAAGCATGTGCATACTATCATAATCATGCATAATCTTCGTATATTATATTCAAGGATTTGTAGACCATGCCACTCAACATATCCACATTCATTATACTAGACATGTACATAATCGTAATTCCATTAGTTCATTCATTCATCGAATGTGTATACACATATAATCATATCGCAAGTCATACGGGTATAAACCGTCCACAATAGCACTACATACAATTCAACATATACCATAATGTAAGCCCCTCCACCATAAGTAGATCAATCCATTCATACTCAATAACTAAATACCTCCATCATAAGTGGATCACACATCAATCTATCCCAATTCTATATCATTAAGGATCAATCTCAACCCATAGATTCAAGATACTACAAGACGTAAGACGATAGACATACTCCATCATCCACATAAGCAATTCAACATAAAGTCATTTATAGCTTCCCGTTTTAGGTC